>WSTK01000020.1:0-154199 GCA_019616945.1 Ceratobasidium sp. 414 | reverse complement strand
GGGAGCGAGAACGGCCCATGGTTGCAGGCTGCAGCCTTGGCCTGTCTCATGGTCACGTGAAGTACAGCCACAACGCGGGAGCAAAATAAATACTATATCTGGTATGTCATGGTCCAACTGCCGCAACACGCTTTCCATTCCTTGGAAGTAGGAAAAACACTCACGCATATATCGTATGCTCACTATTAGATAGTCGTATGTCCGCCTCCAGGCATTTATCTAGAACTTTCCCCAACTTCCTTACGCCTACCCGAGCTTGCACTCATTAAGGAGCGTCTAAAGGCTCCCACTCCAACCTCCCAAGGGAAAGCCGAGACAAGTATACGGGCATCACCCCATAGAACACATCAATCTCAACAATCAACACAGAACCAGGATAAGCACTCGAAGAAGAACCAACCTCTAGACGCCGGTTAAGATCTATCCATGATAAGACCTGCTTACAGCTGTATGCGCGCCAACTCGAATTCACCGACGAACAAGCGGATAAAAGCAGGTCATCAATCGGCCGTATAACAAACTGGGGAAATCTGGCAAATCCTAATCGTCAAAAAAAGCTCAAAATCGATTTCGGTGCTAAAGTTCTGGCCGACTCGCTCGCTAGCCCCATTAAAAATACAAGACTCGCAAACGCAAAAACCCACACGTGACGGTAAAAAACAAACCCTAGCACCTCCCACGTTTCCCACAGCCTGACACGACGCGTCCACATCTCGCCACAAGCACTCACAGAGAAGAGACGTGTCGCGCGTTTTTAGAGTGTTGTGGCGCATCGTACTGATCGGGACAGGAACAGGAGGATTACATATAAAAAGAGAGCTGGTACACAAGCTGGAGAGGGTGCATGATAGTGTTCTATAGATACCTATTATCGACACTGGTTCCACAAAGCATGAACAAAACGGGGCAAGGATGAGGAAGAAATAATGTCGCACAGACATACACGGGACAATATGACCGATAAAGAGAAGGGAAGAAGATGAAAGCAAAAAGAGGACCCGAATCGGACAAGGTATTCAAACGCTATACAATTGAAAGCAACCGGGCAATACATATAGACAAAGTTATGTGCACCGCGGTACCAACCATGACCGAGCCAACCAACACAGCCCACGAGCACAGTTGGTACCGCGCAGCTCGTACTTTTAAAACTTATCCTGACCCATTAGACGCGGCAGACAGCGGCCGTTGTTGGGGATTGGCGGATGGAGGCGGTGCATATGACTGAGCGGCGGGGGGTGCATCAGAACGTGGACGTGGCCAACTTGGCGGAGGCTGCGCAACGGGCTGGTGCGGCCAGCTCCCTGCAGGAGGGGCGTTGCGTGGAGCCGGAACCGGTGGCTGTTGCGGGTACCCTGCCCCAGACACACTCCGGTTGGTGAATATCGCCGGGTTTGCAGTAGGCGGGTAGGGCTCGCCGGGTGCGCCAGGACCAGGGGGGTACGACATTCCATACGCTTGTTGCTGCTGCTGTTGCTGTTGAGCCCAACGTGCGTCATTCTCCGACCAGTTGGGCGGGTAGCCATTGGTCCCGGGTGGCGGCGGTAAAGGAGGAGAGCCATTTGCCCCTGGGAGTTGAGGTGGCGGCGATGGAGTATGCCCACCGTCGGGCGATGCTGTGTCCGTGACCGACGGACCCTGGCTGTTGTTGTCGTGGCCGCTAGTCTCGGCCTCGGCCTTGGCTTTTTTGGATCGACGCTTGCGAACGCGACGGGTGCCCTCTGGCCCATTCAGGTTGACGGTCCAATAAGATCCCTTGCCCGGTTCGGTAATAGGACGCGGAACCTTTTCGAAACATCTATTGAGCGAGAGGTTGTGCCGCACCGAGTTCTATAAAATCAATCAGTGGCACGAACCACAGCGGCACCGATTGAATATACCTTCCAGCCACTCCCTGCACTCTTGAACCACGGAAAACTGTTGCAAAGCAACACAGAAAATCAGCGTGGCGCCCGATTGAAAATGCACACCAACGTACCGAGCTTCCATTGTCTCATAAAGCTCCGACAACGTCAAACGTTGACGCGGGCTGCCTTGGATTGCATACCGGATAATCGTCGAGTACGGGTACGGCGGCTTTTGGCCTGGGTGGGCATCGGCCAACGCACTCAGATCGTTGGGCAGATCAGCGGGATCGAGACCCTGCCCGTTGAGGTTCCCATACGTCGACGCGCTGTACAGACTGCCGGGCGGAGGATGGTACCCCCCAGCCGGCGGGACATCATGGTACCCAGGATGGGGTGGCGGCGGCGGAGGGTGCGGATGAACCGGGTGGGTCTGGGGCGTATGGGGCGACGCACCCGCAGAGGACGGGTACTCTTGCGGGGGCGGAGGAGCATGGGGCGCACGAGCCGGCAAAGGCGCCGCAGAGTATCCGGGGCTCCCACTACTGAAGGCAAGGTTAACCAAGCCGGGACAGACGACGGGCGGGACCTACTTGTATTGGTCGTACGTGCCAGGCGGAGGAGCGCGCTCATCGTAGCGGGCATACGTTGGATCGTGCGCCGCGTCGGGCGGGTCAGTGCGCGATCCGGGCGAGTCGCGGTACGGGTGGTGCCGCTGTGTTTGGGCAGTGTGGCGGACGACGTGCGTCGGCTGGCCGTTGGTCGGCCGATACGGGGCGGCAGGGGGAAGCGAGGGAGGATATGACATGGCTAGGACGTGCGTGCAGAGCAGGTGCGCTGCTTATGGATCGGATTCTGGTCGTCGATGAGTGGTGGAGAGCAAGGAACGCGAGGGGGTCGTGTAGCGGGTCGCGCGGGCACCGACAAAGGACGAGTTGGACGGCGACAGCGGCGGCGAGCGCAGGATGACGACAAGAAGGAGCGCGCGCTCGCGATTAGGCAAGCTGGGCCGTGTCGATATTGTGATGTGAGGCGATGTGTGATCTGTGTTGTCTGAAGGTGGTCGTCGCCTGTTGAAGCGACAAAGAGGGCGAAAGCACACCAAAGCGCACACACCAGACCAAGCGCGCAGGGCAGAATCCAGCAATTTTCCGGCCGATGACCGCCCGACACCGCTCGGCTCAGACCTTACGACCGACGCAAACGCACCACTACAGAGGCGGGGGGAACAACAACCGGGCGCTAGCAGGTGCCACCTTGACGTGGGTGGCGGCGACGACGACGAACACTTGCTCGACCTGAGTGACGGGCTGGGGTGGGGGCGGTTGCAGACAGGAGCTGGCCACCCGAAAAAATAGGACGTCACATGGCCCGCCCTGCACCAAACTCATATAAACACGCCCCGAGCCGGGTTTTGCTTCCGCCTCTGTTCTCTCCAGACGACCGCAACGCTCCGAGCACCGGAGTACCCCACGCTCGGCAGTGTCCAGCGCGCAGGGCAGAGGGCGCACTCGCCCGGCCTTTGTACCTCCGTATCGGCCTCTGTCCCGTGATATTTGCACCTGTTGCTTTGTTTCGCAGGGCGCAATTCATCTCATGTGCGATTTGTCCCGTGCGAGCAACGCCAAAAAAGCGCACGTTGTTTAGCGACGCATTTGTCTACGCATACACGCACTACATGTTTCACCTATTTGCAGCGGGCAGCCGCCAAGTTCGGGCCTTGGCCCACACACTATCCTTTTCGTAAAAGTCCATTGGATAATCGCCCTCACCTTTCTTTACACCCTTCCAGCCCGTCAACGTCCCCAACGCCACCGCCGCCTCGTACGGACTCAACAACGGCCGCGCAAACGCATACCCCCAGTCAATCGACAGCCTCGGACACGACGTCTGCACGAACACCCCCACATGCGGCCCAAAACACGCCAACTTGGCCGGCGAAAGCTCCGAAAGCAAAATAGGCACATGCGGCACCTTCCCGAGCTGGTGCCGGATCGACTACGAACACCAGAAAGTCCAGCAACCATCCACATACAGGTGAAACAAAGCCTGCCCACCTGGTGCTGCCGCAGACTCCCTTGTCTCCCCAGCGTACCAAGGATCACGCCCCACCTCGCACCTTGCTCCATAGAAGCGCTCGCAGAACGTACGGCTTGCGCACGCACCGCGCTCATCTCCGCGTGGTCGTACCCCTCCCGAGTGACCTTTTTCGAGTACGGGTCGTACCGAAACGCGGGCACGGCCGGGTTGGCGATCATGATAGCCTCGAGGTGGAACCGCCCGTCACCGACGTAGCTGTGCGCCAAATGAGCGTGATAACGTTGGGAGATAGGGGGGACGTACATGAGCGCATCCACGTCCCCAAGGCGAGGTGCCGTGCACCCGAGGATCTCCCCAGGACTCAGCGGTTTCGAGCGAGGTATACTAGCCTCGTATCGACCGCTCCACACATCCACCCTATGCTCAGGCAGTGTAGACCCAAGCGCCTGCCCATCCGCTATTTCCGCCGATAAATCATCCTTGAGCCTTTGCACGGCCGCAACAAACTGGATCGTCGACACGAGCGCGAGCCGGGTGGGTTCATCGTCTGGCTTCTCTTGGCCTTTGTCGGAGCCTGGACCTTGGATCTCCAACGTGGGTCGTCCCCTGTCTATCCTATCTCCTGTCCGTACGTCGTCCTCTGTTAACAGCCGTTCCTGGAATACCCGTCTCGAACTTGGAAAGTTCATGCGAACGGTATTGGTGAGATGCTCTGTGTCGATTGCAATCTCGACGAATATGTATAGGGTTTTAATCGTCGTCGTGTCGATAGGAACTAGCCATACGATGAATTCTACTTCCATACCAGATATAGCACTTACCGAGACAACTATGCCCGTAATGCACCAACATATCGCATCCCAGCGCCACAGCCGTATAATCATCAATGCAACACGCTCCATACGTGACATCTCCCATAATCACCGTCAACGCACCCGTAAACCTACATCTCCAGATCAGTAAACCACCCCATCAACCACTCCCAAAGACCCACCGCTCAATAATATCCGCAATCGCACAAGCGTACATCTGCAACCCCTCTGGCATCTGCAGCGCAACCATCCGAGCCCCATTTTTCCTCACATGATGCACCGTCTTGTGGATCTCAAACGAATAGTTGCGCGGGAGCACATCCACAGCCGCCTGGAGCGCCTTGTCCTGCAAAATCGACTCGGGGATCTGGTTGGCGACAACGACAGGAGCATTGGCAGGTTTAGACGACGTCCGGCCGACGAACCGTTTACGTGGTTTCTTCGGGACTGGCGCGGGAACGGCGCTCGGGCCTTGACTCTGCGACATGGTCGCGCTTTGCACCTGTGTGATTTACATTCGAATTTGATCTCGGTGATCTACACTAGTCCATGAACCGCCCAGCGCTTCAGCCACAATTCGGGTGGCTACCGCCTCAAAACTCTACTTTTTTTTTCATCATTCTCGCTTCGCAGCACATGACGCACGCGGGGGCAAACCCCGACCAAGTCATACCAGTGGAGCGAGGTATAGGTCTCGATTTACGAGGATCGAGTTGAGACCTCGGCGCTGTGGGGTGAGACTTTTCGCTGAATGGGCGCGACCGGTCTGGGTCGTGCAAGGGTCGGGAGAGTCGTTCCTAGTTTGGAACTAGACTCCCAATTAGAAGGTCGGAGTTTGAATTTTTAATAAAGTCAAAACGTGAGCTTAGGCTCGATTGATTTTTCACGGCTTGTTCAACTGTATGGAGGTTCCAGCCCGCCGAACGGTCATGGCTGATACGCGCTTTGGGGTGTCTCCTTGACTTGCATCAATTCAACATTCTAGCACCAGGATCCGGCGATCACATGCATCTGTCGTGCCGGGACAGACCGCCACGTATCCCGACGCGGACAAGCTCGATTCGTGCGAACCCCGTTCTGCGCACCCTCGTTTCGAGGCCCAGGTCGTTGTGCTTCCTTGTGAAATGTCGCTGAAATGTTTCTCGATACAGATCGGTTCGGGTTTGCGGGGACAGTCGAGATAAGGCGGATTGTGTGACTTGACAATAGCATGACGTACTGCACAGGGCGTGGAACAGGGACAGATGTAGTGGGCTTGCCATAAAAATACAGTGGTGCACACGTCTAGTGTATTACGTTCCGGACACGCGTCTTATCGTTCACTGCTGGGCGCTGTCTTCTGGACCAGCAGGCAGTACGACTGTCGGGTGATGAGAACGATAGCACGGTTGGGGCCGGACTAGACTCACGAAGGATGATGAGCGCAGGAACGATGTACATCCAGTACTTTTGGATAAACGACTTTTCGGCCACGGGTGCGATTGGCTGGCCGTCTTGAGCGAGGGGCGGAGGCGTCCTGAGGCGTGGGCTAGTGCAGATCGGGTTCAGACGGAACTGCGTCAGACGCGAGGGCATACTTGCCTAAATGGGGGGGTCGGCGACTTGAGCTGGACCTCTGTGCTGGCGAGAAAGAGGGGCGAGGCGGACGGGCACGCGCCGTCGGTTGGGACTGAGGCGAGGTGATAGTCGATGGCAAAGACGTCGCCGGCGCGGGTGCGGTGCATGGTGAGGCGCTCTTCCTTGGCGGCGGTTACATAGCACTGGTGGGAAGGTGAGACGGGTGAAAAACGAGGGCGCGGGACGCACCAGCCTGGTGGACGCGCGGGGCCAATCGGCGGGGTTGGCGTCGGTCTGGAGCGCGACGTCGTAGAGTGCGGTTTTTTCGGATGCTTGGGCCCAGGCTGTGAGCTGGTCGCGGAAGCTGGCTGCCGGGGCGTAGGAGGGTCCGTCGGGGGTGAGCAGGACGGTGCCCTTGAGTGTAAACGGGGCATCGCTGCCGGGCACGCGCACGCGATGGTGGACGTGCACGGGCACCGGGTGTGTGACGTTGCTGGCGACGGCTGCGACGACGAGGACGCACAGAGAGAGCAGAAGCGTTGTCATGGTATGGTTGCCGGAGTAGGCGCTGGATCAGGAGTCGCGTGCGGTCAGGGATCTGGACCGCTCTAGATTCGCTCCACTGATGTTTCTGCCGCCGTTTCGAGCCAAGGCTGCGTGCGCGCTACATCCCGCTGTCCTCTTATAGCCCGCTCGCATGGCCCTGTCCCTGTCCCCCTCTGTACTTAACCCAGCCTCTGTCGCACACGCCTGCAATGACGATCGTCCTCGCCCACCCGAGCCAGTCCACTCTCCTCACCCGCCGCGCCGGCCCTGCTGCCGCCAAACGGCCCTCGCCACCGTGCTGGCTTGCCTGGCAGCGCGACCCGCAGTTTGAGCTCGAGGACCTGCGCACCTTCTACCACCGCGAGTGCACCCGCGCCGAGTCTATCCGCCGCACCGTCGCGAGCCGGCGCAAGCTCGCCATGCGTTCCCGCTCCCACTCCCACTCCCACTCTTCATCCCAGCCCTCGTCCCGCCGAGCCACCCAGAGCCAGGCACCGCCCACAGACGAGAACCTGCCGGCTGCTGCCGACAAGCCCGCTTCATCCCAATCCAGCGGTGCACCCACGCCTGCACCGCTTACCCCTACTCAAGAAAAGACCCAGGCCCTCCTGGGCATGTATTCTTCACTCCTCGAGTCGCGCCTCCAGAGCGTCGAGCGGGTCTCGAAAATGCTCTCCAGCTGGCGCGAGCACAAGCCTCTGCCTGGCCCTTGACGTTTCCGCCATGCCCCTCGTTCCGCTTCCTTTCTTTTGTATCGATGCAGAAGTACCATTCACATTTCCATACCCTATTTATGCTTACATCTTTGTTCTTTCTCCTTTGGCCGTTGTGGCCGTTGTCGGTGCCGTCACGGATACGCTTAGAACTTGTAATGAAAACACTGAAACTAGAATGTCGAGCTCGCCCGCCACTGTTTCCGTCGTGCTCATCAAGCACGCGCATCAGAAAATGTTGCCAGCGTCACAGCAGTGCTTTCCACCAAGAACATACACGAAAGCACAGCGAATAACATTCTAGATTACCCGCTTCACCTCAAAGAATGACTAGCAAGAGCAAATCCCGAGCCTATCAGTACACAGCAAGCAAATCGGGTCTAGGTACACACCTGGAGATAATACACCTGGAACCCACACACCGCAACGAGCACCACCGCCTGGGCAATGCTCCACCATTTGACACGGTCGTTGGTCGACTCGGCCGTGTTCCGATGTACACGTTCTCGGATCACGATGTACTCTTGTTCATCTTTCACAGCCTGGAGCCCTATCGCCAGCTCGCGCACCTCGCGTTCGATCGGAGCCACCGTGCCTGCAGGCCAAAACGTCAAACTAGGGTCTGGAGTGAGAAAATGGGGGGACATACCATCGTCTTGCACGTATATGACGCCGTGTACGTTGAAACTACGCACCGTGTGAGTGTGTGGGTAAAGAAAGGAAAGGGGTTCTGGACATACCTGACTTCTTTGTCGGTTACGGTGCTCATCTCGTTTGAGAAGCAGTACGTGTACCGCCCGTCTTTGTCTGCTGTGATAGACGCTGTGCCTTCGCCCTCTTTTAATCGCTTGTGAAGTGCAAGGTTGATTGGGTCTGATAGCTGGCCGTATCATGAGTGGATGCGTTTTTGGTGGTACGCGAGACTCACCCAAAAGTCGACGTCGAGGTGTCCTCCCCCGCCGACTTGGTACGTCACGGTCATCTGCGCGGCGTGTTAGTACATCACTCGCGTCGAGATACCCAGACCCACCTTGTCATTGACATGCAAATCCTCGAAAAAGCATTCCTTTTTACCCGCAGGCACCTCGATCATGTGCGCGCCCGCGAGCCAAGTCAAAGTCACCAAGCCCAAAACAGTCGTTATCCTCCACGAAAGCATGATTAAAGCGAGCAATACTAGAACACCAGAATAACGACGAGGACACGACACTCTCGGCGCTTACTCGATTCACAAACAGTCTGCATCCGATCCGATGGCAAATAGGCGTTACGCGCCACGGGTTGGAAATCTTGGAGATTGCCCTTGTCCGCTCGTCTTGACCACACCACCACCTGTCCTATAACCCCCTTTTTACAAGACAGATAGACGATATGGCTGAGCAGCAAGAACACGTTGTGAGTCGTGGTGTTCTTTCGCCTATGTGCGGGGCGGATGTGTTTGGGCACAGGGGACGCGTCCTAAAAGATCAAGGCTAATGATGATGTTTGATTTTTCCGGTTATAGGAGGATAGCACGGCGCACTTTGAGCCGGTTTTGAAGCTCACGGAGCAGGTCGTGACCAAGACCCATGAAGAGGATGAGGATGTTTTGACCAAGCAGTGCGTCGTTTTGGCACTTGGTATCGAGATACGCGTCGCTGATGGGATGGACTAGCCGTGCCAAGCTGTTTAGGTTTGAGGGCGGCTCATCCGAGTGGAAGGAACGTGGGACTGGGGAAGTCCGTTTGCTTCAACACAAGGTGACCAAAAAGGTCCGTGTGTTGATGCGTCGTGACAAGACGTTGAAGATTTGCGCGAACCACTATAGTACGTACAAGTATTTGGCATCGTGGCGGAAAAAGTGTGTGCTGACGTTTGAACTTGGATAGTCACCAGCGACATGAAGCTCCAGCCCAATGTCGGATCTGACCGTTCGTGGGTGTGGAAAGTTGCCGCTGACATTTCCGACGGCGAGCCAGTCGCCGAGACACTCGCTATCCGTTTTGCGAACAAAGATAGTACGTAGCTTTCTTAGTATAGCTCTCCCCAAGCTGAATGTATGCGCTGCCAGTCGCGGACGAGTACAAGATCGCGTTTGAAAACGCACAAGCCGCCGCTGCCGCCTCTACGACAGACGTCCCTCCCGCAGCTGCGCCTGCCGACGCCGAGCTTGAAAATGCCGACGAGCCTGCAGCCACGCCTCCTGCCGCTGAAGCCGAGCCGGTTGTACCCGTCGCTGCTCCTCCGGCAGAGGCAGCCGAGCCTGCCGCGTCCCTCGGGGAGACCAAACCCGATGTGCCGGCTGACGGTGCGGCCGAGGTCGCCAAGGACGAGGCTCCTGCGACGACTGAGCCTGCTGAGGATAAGAAGGACTGAGTTTTACGGATTGCGGATTGCGGATTGGTGCTTAATTTTTTTGGTGGAACTCTGAATGTCGCATTAGTTTCAATATCAATACAATTGACATAGAGATATTGTACGGTGTGGAACGCAGTGTGACGAAGCGAGCACATATATTATGTCATGAGCGCGGCTCTCCAATATCAGCAAGCAGGTTGGGCGCCTCGGTTCCCAGACATCATCTCTAACTTGCACGTCCCGCAACAAGAATATCGTGTTGACCGGTATCACACCAGTGACGCTGTATGGCCCTGAGCTAGTCAAGTGCAAGATTTGGGCACGCAGGTGGGTTCAGGTGGAGTGCCGGGTGACGTGTGGCTACAAGCGGGACGAATGTGTTTGGGCACAGGGGACACGCGTAACGCAGTCCTGCAAGATCTAGGCTGACAATGATGTTTAGTTTTTCCGGTTATAGGAGGAGAGCACAGCGCACTTTGAGTCGGTTTTGAAGCTCATGGGGCAGGTTGTGACCAAGATGTACGGGGGGGCTGAGGGTGTTTTGACCAAGCAGTGCGCCGTTTTGGCTCTCCTTGAATCGAGATACGCGTCGCTGATGAGATGGGTCAAGTCGTGCCAAACTTTTTAGGTCTGAGAGCAGTACATCCGAGCGGAAGGAACGTGGGACTGGGGAGGTTCGTTTGCCGCAGCACAAAGCGGCTAAAAAGGTCCGCGCATTGATGTGTCGCGACAAGAGATTGAAGAATTGTGCGAACCGTTACAGTACGTACAGGTGGCGGGAAAAGTGTGTGTTGATGTTTGAACTCTGATAGTCACCAGCGATATGAAGCTCCAGCCCGATGCCGAATCCGACCACACCTGCTGGATATGGAAGGACGCCGCCGACGTTTCCGACGGTGAGCCAGACACCGAAACCTTCACCAGCAGTTTTGCAAACGAAAAGAGTATGTAGCTTTCCCAGCTCAGCTCTCTCCCCAAGCTGAATATATGCGCTACAAGTCGCGGACGAGTACAAGACCGCGTTTGAAGACGAACAACCTACCACAACTGCACTCGCCGAGATCGAGACTGCGCCTCCTGTAGGTGCTAACGCATTTTGAACCAGTTTTGAAGCTTACGGAGCATGTGGTCAAGATGTATAGAGAGGATGAGGATGTTCTGATCAAGTATAAGTGCGTTGTTTTGGCTCTTTGAATCCGAAATACGCGTCGTTGATGGGATGGCCTAGTCGTGCCAAGCTGTTTAAGTTTAAGAACAGCACATCCGACTGGGAGGGATGTGGGACTGGGGAAGTCCGTTTGATGCAGCACAAGGAGACCAAAAAGGTCCGTGTGTTGGTGCGTCGCAACAAGACGTTAAAGATTTGTGCAAACCACTATAGTATGTACAAGTGCCTGGTGTCGTGGCGGGGAAAGTGCGTGCTGAGGTTTGAACTTGGATAGTTACCAGCGATATGAAGCTTCGACCCAATGTCGGATCCGACCGGTCCTGGATATGGAAGGCCGCCGCTGACACTTCCGATGGCAAGCCGGCCACCAAGACCTTCGGTATCCGTTTTGCGAACAAAGAGAGTACGTACCCCCCAAGCTTAGCTCTCCCTAAGCTGAATATATGCGCCGCCAGTCGCGGATGAGTACAAGGTCGCGTTTGAAAATGCACAAGCCGCAATCGAGACCACGAGACCCCTGCAATGACCGTGCCCACCGAGAAGAGGAAGGTTTGAGTTTTGTGGATTGCGGATTGCGGATTGCGGATTGCGGATTGGTGCATAATTTGTTTTTGTGGAACTCTGAATGTCGCGTTGGTTTTAATATCAATATAATTAACATGGAGGATGTTGTGTGGTGTGGTTGGGAAAGGACTCGAAGGCAGAATGACAAAGCGAGACATCATATTATGTCATGAGCGCGGCTCTCCAAGATCAGCAAGGTTCCCAGACATCATCTCTAACTTGCACGTCCCGCAACAAGAATATCGTATTGGCCGGCGTCAAGTCAGTGACGCTGTATGACCCTGAGCCAGTCAGGCGCAAGATTTGGACACGCAGGTAGGTTTAGGTGGAGTGCCGGGTGGCTACAGGTGGTGCGGATGTGCTTGGGCACAGGGGACAGGCGTAACGCGTCCTGTAAGATCTAGACTAATGATGATGTTTAGTTTTTCCGGTTATAGGAGGAGAGCACAGCGCACTTTGAGCCGGTTTCGAAGCTCACGGAGCAGGTCGTAACCAAGATGCAAGAGGACGAGGATATCTTGACCAAGCAGTGCGTAGTGTTGACTCTTTGGATTTGGGAGACGCGTTGCTGATGGGGTGGGTCAAGTCGTGCCAAGCTGTTTAAGTTTGAGAGAAGCATATCCGAATGGAAGGAGCGTGGGATTGGAGAAGTCCGTTTGCTGCAGCACAAAGAGACCAAAAAGGTCCGTGTGCTGATGTGTCTTGACAAGACATTGAAGGTTTGTGCGAACCATTATAGTGCGTGCAGATATCTGGTATTGTGGCAAAATGTGCGTGCTGATGTTTCAACCTTAGTTACGAGCGACATGGAGCTTAAGCCCAACGTCGGGTCGGACCGTTCCTGGGTATGGAGTGTTGCCGCCGACGTTTCCGACGACGAGCCAGTCGCCAAGACCTTCGCTATCCGTTTTGCGAGCAAAAAGAGTATGTAGGCTTCCTAGCTTGGCTCTCCCCAAGCTGAATGTATGCGCCGCCAGTCGCAGGCGAGTACAAGATCGCGTTTGAAAACGCACAAGCTGCCGCAACTGTTCCCGCCGAGGCCGAGACTGTGCCTCCTGTGGGTGCTAATGCACTTTGAACCGGTTTTGAAGCTCACGGAGTAGGTGGTGGCCAAGATGCACGAAGGGGATGAGGATGTTTTGACCAAGCAGTGCGTCTTTTTGGCTCTTTGGATTTGAGATTCGCGTCGTTGATGGGATGGTCTAGTGGTGCCGGCCTGTTCAGGCTTGAGAGTAGTACATCCGAGTGGAAGGAATGTGGGACTGGGGAAGTCCGTTTGCTTCAACACAAGGTGACCAAAAAGGCCCGTGTGGTGATGCTTCGTGACGGGACATTGGAGATTTGTGCGAACCACAATAGCACGTACAGTGTCTAGTATCGTAGCGGGGAAGGTTTGTGCTGACGTTTGAACTTGGATAGTCACCAGCGATATGAAGCTCCAGCCCAATGTCGGGTCCGACCGCTCCTGGATATGGAGGATCGCCACCGACGTTTCTGACGGCGAGCCTGTCACCGAGACACTCGCTATCTGTTTTGCGAACAAAGATGGTATGCAGTTTTCTTAGTATAGCTCTCCCCAGGCTGAATGTATGTGCCGCCAGTCGCGGGCGAGTACAAGGTCGCGTTTGAAAACGCACAAGCCGCCGCAACTTCACCCGTGGAGACTGCGCCTCCTGCTGGTGCTAATGCCACTGAGACTGCGCCTCCCGTGAGTGTTAACGCACTTTGAATCGGGTTTGAAGCTCATGGAGTAGGTCGTGACCAAGGCCCGCGAAGGGGAGGATGTTTTGACCAAGCAGTGCGTAGTTTTAACTCTTTGGATTTGAGACACGCATCGTCAATGGGATTGTTCAAGTCGCGCCAAGCTGTTTAAGCTCGAGAGCAGTACATCCGAGTGGAAGGAACGTGGGACTGGGGAAGTTCGTTTGTTGCAGCACAAGGAGACCAAAAGGGTCCGTGTGGTGATGCGTCGTGACAAGACATTGAAGGTTTGTGCAAACCACTATAGTACGTACAAGTGCCTAGCATTGCGCGGAAAAAGGTGTGTGCTGATCTTCGAATTTGAACAGTCACCAGCAATATGAAGCTCCTGCCCAATATTGGATCTGACCGCTCCTGGGTATGGAGGGTCCCCGCCGACATTTCCGACGGCGAGCCAGTCGCCGAGACCTTCGCTATCCGTTTTGCGAACAAAGAGAGTACGTGGCCCCCCAGGCTCAGCTCCCCCAAGTTGAATGTATGCGTCGCCAGTCGCGGACAGGTACAAGGTCGCATTTGAAAACGCAGAAGCCGCCACCCAGGCCGAGACTGCGCCTCCTGCGGGTGCCAATGCCACTGAGACTGTGTTTCCTGTGGGTGCCAACGCCACTGAGATTGCGCTTCCTATGGGAGCTAATGCCACTGAGACTACGTCTCCTGTGGGTGCCAACACCGCCGAGGCTGCGCCTCCTGTAGGCGCTAATGCCACTGAGGCTGCGTTTCCTGTGGGTGCTAATGCAACCGAAACTGCGCCTCCTGCGGGCGCCAATGCCACTGAGGCCGAGGTTGCCAAAGACGGGACCCCTGCGACGACCGAACCTGGCGAGAAGGAATGAGTTTTGCGGATTACGATTCGGTATATATGGAACTCTGAGTGTTGCATTAGTTCCAACACCAATATAATTGACACGGAGACGTTGTGCGGTGTGGCTACGAAAGGACTCGAAGGTTGTGGAACGCGGAATGACAAAGCGAGCACATCATATTATGTCATGAGCGCATCGGGATCCCTGAGCTTAACCGCGACTGATCTCGCGGGCAGAACACGGATCCTCAGCACAAACCACGACCAGAACAAATTACCCACAGAATGGCAGCCATCGAAGTAGACGAGGCGCAGATCGACGAGGGCCTGTACTCGCGTCAGCTGTAGGTCATTTTTACCCCGCGTCGAGTCCGGAGCCACTCATCCTGCGATTGTTACGCGAATCTAGGTATGTACTGGGACATGAAGGTGAGCTAGGCCCGCACATGTCGTTACGATGCGCTAATTGAGCCGGGATCGACAAGCCATGAAGCGTATGGCTGCGTCCAACGTCCTAATTGTTGGGGTCAAGGGCTTGGGCGTTGAGATCGGTAAGCGACTCGGTTGCTACACATCCATCATCATCTCCAATTTGCATATCTCGCAGCTAAGAATGTCGTATTGGCCGGTGTCAAGTCGGTGACGCTGTATGACCCAGAGCCGGTCCAGGTGCAAGATTTGGGCACGCAGGTAAGTTGGGTGGAGTGGCATGTGGCGTGTGGCGTGTGGCTTATCGTGAATGGCGCGGAATTGCAGTTCTTTCTGCGCGAGTCTGATGTGGGCAAACCTCGGGCTGCGGCGACTCTTCCCCGGCTTGCAGAGCTTAATGCCTATGTGCCTGTTAAGGACCTGGGAGGCTCCGCTGGTCAGGATATCACTATCGACTTGATCAAGGGGTTCCAGGTGGGTGGCTGGATGACTGGGGTGTATGCGGTTTATTGATGGTTGAGTAGGTTGTCGTTTTGACGGACGTGCCGCTCAGCAAGCAGCTGGAGATCAACGACTGGACGCATGCAAACGGTGTTCACTTTATTTCTGCCGAGACGAAGGGGTTGTTTGGGTAAGAATAGACCGTATTTTGAGAGTGTGAGTCTGATGGGTTGAGTAGTGCTGCATTCAACGATTTTGGGCCTAAATTCACGTGTATCGACCCGACTGGCGAGCAGCCTCTCACCGGAATGGTTGTCGAAATCGGCAAGGTGAGCCCGCTTCAACCTGCAAAAACGCGTTTGCTTACCGGGATGGGATTCACAGGATAAAGACGGTGTAGTTACTTGCTCGGACGAAGCCCGACACGGTCTCGAGGATGGTGACTTTGTTACGTTTTCCGAGGTTAAAGGCCTCGAGGGCCTCAATGGCTGTGAGCCTTTGAAAGTCTCTGTCAAGGGCCCTTACACATTCTCCATTGGCGACATCTCGAATCTCAAGGGCGATTATGTGTCTGGCGGTATTTTTACCCAAGTCAAGATGCCAAAGATAATCGAGTTTGTGAGTTGTATGCTGGATAATTTTGATATTTGCGCGTTAATGCCGTCTCGTAGAAACCACTCCGAGAATCTCTCAAGTCGCCCGAGTATTTCATGACTGATTTCGCCAAGTTCGATCGTCCGGCGACTCTCCACGCTGGGTTCCAGGCGTTGTCTGCGTTCCGTGACAAGGCTGGACACTTGCCCAAGCCCCGCAACCCAGCCGACGCGGAGACCGTGCTTGCACTTTCCAAAGAAATCGCTGGCGCCGATGCAGGGGACCTGAACACCAAAGTTATCGAGGAACTCGCGTTCCAGGCCACTGGCGATATTTCTCCGCTCAACGCGGTGATCGGAGGATTCGTCGCACAGGAGGCCCTCAAGGCCGTTTCCGCCAAGTTCCATCCTATGGTCCAGCACCTGTACTTTGATTCCTTGGAGTCGTTGCCCGCAGAGGTCCCGACGGAGCAGGACGTTGCCCCTCAACAGTCACGCTACGATGGCCAGATCGCGGTCTTTGGCTCAAAGTTCCAGCAAACGATCGCAGATCACCGACAGTTCCTGGTCGGAAGCGGTGCGATTGGGTGCGAGATGCTCAAGAATTGGTCGCTGATGGGCCTGGCCTCTGGGCCCAAGGGCGTGATTCATGTGACGGACCTGGACACGATCGAAAAGAGCAACTTGAACCGGCAGTTCCTGTTCCGCGCCAAGGACCTTGGAAAATTCAAGAGCGAGCAGGCAGCAGCAGCTGTAGCCGACATGAACCCTGACTTGCAAGGCAAGATCATCAGCCATCAAGATGCGGTGGGGCCAGACACTGAGAGTAGGTAATTTGATGAGCGAGTCTGGACTTTACTAAATGTTACGTTTATTAGATGTTTACGGCGACGAGTTCTTTGAGAGTCTAGACGGGGTTACAAATGCATTGGATAACATCAAAGCTCGTATGTTTGGGGTTCACCTTGTCGTTTATACGTACTCATCGTGCCCGTTGCCAAGGTTTATACATGGACCAACGCTGCGTGTTTTTCCAAAAGCCCCTGTTGGAGTCTGGAACTTTGGGCACGAAAGGAAATACCCAGGTTGTTATCCCCCACTTGACCGAGTCCTACTCGTCTTCTCAGGACCCCCCGGAGAAAGAGACCCCATCTTGCACCGTCAAGAACTTCCCCAACCAGATTCAGCACACCATTGAAGTAAGGCTGGTCTAGGCTCTACCATGCGTATATATCTGATGTGTTCCTTGCTCTTAGTGGTCTAGGCAGCAGTTTGACTCGCTATTCGTCAAGCCTGTGCAAAGCGTCAACTCGTATCTTTCCGAGCCTAACTTTATTGAGAGCACGCTGAAATACGGCGGCCAGTCGACCGAGCAAATCAAACAGATCCACGAGTACCTCGTTGCCCACAAGCCTCTGACTTTTGAGGAATGCATTGTCTGGGCCCGAATGCAGTTTGAAGACAACTATGCCAACGCGATCAAACAATTGCTGTTCAGTCTTCCAAAGGATGCGGTATGTTTGGTTGCGCCTAGACCATCGGTTGCGTGTTTACGACACCCGATACTGTAGACAACTAGCACCGGCCAGCCGTTCTGGTCTGGACCTAAGCGGGCTCCAGACCCATTGGTCTTCGATTCCAATGATGTACGCTGTTTGTTCCACGTCGTGGTCTTGTGTAGCGGTTAACGCCCCCATCCACAGGCCACGCACCTCGACTACATTATCGCCGCTGCAAACCTCCATGCGTACAATTATGGCCTAAAGGGGAGCACCGACCCAGCATTGTTCAGGCGCGTAGCCGACGCCGTTGCCGTCCCCGAATTTACCCCCCGTCAAGGCATCAAGATCCAAGTAAACGAGAACGACGCGCCGCAAGAGGGAGGTGCTTGTGGGTGGTTTCTTTCACATGACTATAGATCGTTCCTAACATATAACACAGCCAATGTCGATGCGGAGGACCTGACCAGGAGCCTGCCGGCGCCGTCCTCCCTTGCGGGATACCGGCTCAACCCAGTCGAGTTTGAGAAGGATGACGACAGTAACCACCACATCGACTTTATCACTGCTGCATCCAACCTGCGAGCAATCAACTACTCCATCCAGCCTGCGAGCCGCCACCAAACGAAACAGATTGCTGGAAAGATTATTCCCGCAATTGCCACGACCACTTCACTCGTGACCGGCCTGGTCTGCTTGGAACTCTACAAGGTAACATGCACCGGAAGTTTTAAATAACCTAATGCTGACGGAGGCTCGTAGATCATCGATGGGAAGAATAAGCTCGAGGATTACAAGAACGGGTTTGTGAACTTGGCGCTGCCATTCTTTGGGTTCTCAGAGCCGATCGCTGCAGCAAAGAACAAGGCAAGTACAACGTTGTGGGGTTGAGCCCGGATCTGACTGTCAACAGTATGGCGAGACCACCTGGACACTCTGGGACCGCTTTGAGTTCAAGAACAACCCAACTCTGAAGGAAGTCCTGACCTGGTTCGAGACCAACCACAAGCTGGAAATCTCGATGGTATCGCAAGGTGTCTCGATGCTCTGGTCCTCGTTCACTCCGCCCAAAAAGGTCAGTGCTCCCCTGGTACAGGCTGATAGCGGGCCACTTATGCCACTATAGAGTCAGGAACGTCTGCCCATGCGAATGAGTGACCTTGTTGAGCATGTCAGCAAGAAGGCGATTCCATCGTGGACGAAGAACCTGATCGTTGAAGTCATCGCCGCGGACGAGGAGGGTGAGGATGTCGAGGTAAGCGCCAAATCTAGTCGCCAGATATATTTACTGATGTTTACCCCTCCACCAGATCCCCTTCATTGTCATCAGGATTTAGAGCCACTGCTGCCGGAAATGCTTGTATTGTCATACCGCCACACATGTATCAACTCACAGTCGAATAAATGAAATCAAACTTCCCTTATCCTCTACGAACGATCGTGAAAAGAAATAGAATTCATTCCAAGCTAAAACCCTGTCCGCGTTCACAGGACTGCGGACCAAGAACAAGAATAATTAGATATTCTACTCTTGCTTGGTAGCCGAAGGCGCAATATTGACACTCGTGGCTGAGCTCCCGCCCTCTTCTTCTACATCGCGAGGCTCCCGCTGGAAGGTGGGGTTGTAGAAATACATAAAGGGGAGAGCCACAAGCAACGCCTACATGTGTGGGGTAGCATTGAGTATCGCGATTGAAACAAGCTATGTAAAGACCTACTCCTACAACATTTCCCAAGAAGGCTGCAATCAAACTCTTTCTGATGTAATCGGCCACAGTAAGCTGTTAGGCCGAGGGAGTGTTAGAAACCCGAAATACAAAAAACGCACACTTATGCGTACCTTTGCGCCCATCATAATACCCAAGGGGATAAAGAACCTGCAGGGACAACGTGAGAACGCATACACGCGTATAACACCAAACGACTGACATATTAGCTGAAATGAAAGTGGTCAGACACTGCTGTTCAATGACAAAAAGTAGAATAGCAACTTACCAACAACTATAGTTCGGTAGAACGTGCGATTGAGCAAAATAGTAGCCTGTTAGTTATTGGTTGGGCCCTGGTGAAAACACCGCATACCGTGGTCGAATCCCGCTGCGACGAAAACAAAAATCGGGATAAATATAGCTATGATCTAGGTCACGGTATTTTAGGTGTGCTCAACCGTTATAGCAAAAATCTGCTAACCTTGGATACGACTTCACTCGCAGCCATCGCTTGCCAAACAGCAATGCAGACTAGCCAGTTGCATCCTGAAGCATACCAAGTCAACTATGACAGCGCATAAACTCCGCGAACTGTACGAACCGATACCACGCAAGAAGATCTGGTGCCAATGGGGATCCATTGCCTTGTGACTGTGTCCAGGTTAAACGCTTAGCTTGCACAAGCTTAAGAAACAACTTACATCACAAAGCTCCTCACGTAGGTGGGGTACGGCTCGGCGGCGAGTATACCCGAAGCTACGGGTACAGGTGAGCACGCGAATCCCGTCACACAGGAAACTGGAGCCGCTCGGCACACCTTTTGTCAAAACACCGGCAAAGAAGAGGCTTCCAGTAAGGTTCCCGAAAAATACTGGGTTCGGTTTCAGCCCGAGCATTCTCGAAGAAACCCACCGTGGGCTCACCAATAGTCCAATTAAGGGGGAGGGAATACCATGGCGCGGCCCTCTTAATCATTATCATCGGGACAGTCTTCAGAATGGCGTGTATGCGCAGATCAGTTGCTGCGGCCAAGCGTGGTGGAAGCGATGGTACTCACCATCATGTTGCTCGTCAGAAGTTCTTGCCCTTGCAACACAATCCTGTGATACACGTTAGCTCGGGTGCAAGGTCCAAATCGCAAACCTACATCACGAGGCCCACTGGGAACACAATACCTCCCAGTATTTTGACCAAGCCCGGGTTTGTGCTCGTTATTCCAGCAGAGCCTCCAGATATGATGACGTGCAAAAGGCCTCCGAACGATAAGAAGACGCCGGCGATGAACTGGGATGAAATTCAACGGTGAGCTCGCACGGCTGAGCCAAGCCACTGGCCCGCCACTCACAGCCTTGAAAAAAACGAGGTCGGCTCGCTGTCTGTTCTTCGCTAAAGCCGTTTCAAACATCTTCTGCGCCGTCTGCGCAGGCGTAAGCGTCGTGTCCGTCATGTCTACGATGTTGGGTTCGTTGTCCGAGGAGGAGCCAAGGATTAGGGGCCCCGCAGCGTTTCAGTGATCGAGTCTTCACAGCGAGCGACCAGTGAGGAGATAATGCAGCAGGCGGTCAGGCAGTCTAACGATCGCTGCGGAGGGGAGAGATGCGACCAGCAGGCCCGGGTTAGAAGTTGATATCACTTACATATAAGTTTGCCTCACGCAGCAAGGCATTTTCGGGCGATGGAAGCCTTGGAAGGTGTATTTTTAGGTAATGTGAGATGCTGCCGAGCCAATAAGCAGCCGTGGTATCTTCACGCAGAGAAGAGAAGATCGCAACAGCATGCCCGCGTACAGCTTCTGAGGGATGGCACAGGTCAACAATGTCAAGGCGCGCTGGGCAAAAACAACATTTGAGGTCTGGGGCTTCTGTGGAACTGAAAGAGTGTTAGTTATCGCTCGTCTTGAGCTTTCTGGAGTAGGTATACTAGCATATATGCCGAGGTGACGGTCGGCGCCCGTTAGGAGCACCATCAACCCTTGCAACCAACAAATCGGTTATTTTGGGGTTGGTGCAATCACTTACAAACAATTGCCCAAAGCGACCAACCGGACGTCCGTTCCTCGCTCGCCTGGTAGTGGCATACGTCTTGAAGATCCGTCGTCATTAGACTAGGCGTCAACGCTTAGGATTGCGATCGCCACGAAGCCAAACTCGTGCTCCAAAGTCAAGTCCCGGTGATCGCGATGTTCGGGGGCAATTGGTATGAAGCGACGGTCTGTATATTCTCGAACTAGGAACGGTAAACATGCATGCTGTGCGTAATCAAGAAAGTGTCCATGTACAGTAAAGTAACCTACAAAATATACAACAACAGTCTCGAAACTTCATTCTGAGTCCACTTCCGCATATTCTCAGCCCCTCATGCGTTTGACCTGAACAACTCGCTATCCCTAAAAAAGAAGAAAAAATCACCACCCACTTATCCAACCCTACCACACCCCCCACTCTTCTCCATTCCATCCCTGTTAGCGGTGTGCTTATCACAAAAACCTTTCAAATAATTCTTCCGCATCAAACTCGCCGCTCAACATTTCCACACTGGAAGGCAACACCCCCGTCTCAAATACCTGCGCAATCAGTGTATCCCAAACCCCGTTGCTCATCTCGGCCGGCCCGAGCGAGTCCGCAACTAGCACTGGACTTTGGCTCAGCGTTCGATGAGCACGATCCATCTCAGCAGAGAGAAGAGGGTCAAACACGTGGTGCGGGTGTTGAGGCGAGTAGTGTTGGGGAGGTACGTTGATCGAGACCGGTGGGGGGTTGAAGCCGTCGCCCTCGACGGGTGAAAGACCCCGTGCGGTAAGGGAGCGGTTCCGGACAATGTGAAGTGCTTTCACGCTTTCGGATGCGACATGGTGGAAGGAACACATTGATCGTAACAGGTTTTGGCCAGCGCGCAGCCAGTAATCAATATCTTCGGCTAGAGGGTGATCAGGCTGAAGGATGAGCGCCGAGGCGAGCGTGACTGATCACCAGAGCAAGAGGAGATTGTTAGCATGGTTTAACTGCATAGCAACGGAGGAAAACGTACGCGCAGCATCGAACGCTGAGTTGACACACAAGAACCACCGTAGTTGGTGCCTCGGGATCTGCGAATGCATGATTTGTTGAAACGCGAGCAGCCGTGTGCTAAGCGCCGAGTGTTGGTCCCCAGTACCTTTCTACAAAACGGGAAATGGCTCACCAGACTTGGATGCACACATCGCACGCGTACTGATCAAATACTTCCTGGAGTTGCTGGTTTTCGGGTTCGTATGGGGGTGCATCACGCTTGAAAACAAACGGGCGCTGCAGACAGCCAGCATACAGGTGAGTCTCCGATTCGAGCCAACAAAGCTCTGGAGCACTTACCAACAGCAGTACCCTCGCATGGTGTACCTGTAACATCAATATCTGACTCTGAAACAAGATGTATGGCCGGGCACCAGTCTCCGCCGAACCTGGTCTAAACGCAGCAGGCAACGAGACCTCGAAAATCCGGATCTCGTGTTCCATATGTAGGATTGTGCGGTAGGTAGGCGTAAGTGTGCTGAAACAGTGGTCGGAGATTTCGCCAATGACTTGGGCCCAGGTTACCTGCAACAATTGGAAGGCTAGAAGAGGTTTAGGCACGGTGCAAGTAAGATCGGAGAGAACCTCACTGTGTTCGGTGGGTTGGTTCAAGGGATGAGATACAAGTTCACGTTCTTCAATAAGTTCTGCCTATTTGTTCACGTAACAGCTCCGCCGTTGCTCTACCGCGCAAGAATACTCCGTACATACCTGGTCTGCATTGAGCGGCAACCGACAGTCACAGTGTGCATTATGAATTACATACGGCCGGCACAGAACGAAATTTTGGAGCCTGTTCATGAATTAGTATAAACAATCAAGACAAGAGGGGAGGATCTAAGAGAACGAACCGGTCGTATGCATACAAAATCCACCAAAGTCTTCGCCGTTGTTCTGCTTCCACGGGATTCATCTGCCATTTTGTCTCTCCATCGCGGTGCATGCCCACTGATATATGTCAAAGAGGTTCTGAGAAGATATGGGATAGGAAACTCACTTGACTGAGCTGTTCGGATTGCAGAGCCTAAAAAACCAATCATATCAGTTATTATTCACATGGTTGTTTGGGGAGCATACCAATCGTTGCATAGTATTCAATCATATTTCCTTCATTTTCGAGATATATAGTAATCAAAATCATGGCCGAGATGCGTTCAAGGGTGGGCCCTTGGGTGCGTTCGCTGTGGGTCAACATCGCGCGAGCAAAATGGAACATCTTTTGTCGTAGCGCATCGCGGTCCAACACGCTTTCTGCAAGTATAGCCTAAATCTGGCTTCAGTAACACCACCCCAGAACACGCAAAGCGCGCAGAAGACTTGCCTGCGCATCCGCATCGCCACAAAACTGCAACGTCAACGCACACATTATCGCCAACAAAACGCAAAAGTCAAGATCCGGCACGGTCTGCTGGCGGCCGGAGAAAAACTCGAGATAGGCATCGTAAAACACGGGCTTGTGTACCGCGACACAGTACCAATGGATCGAGGACGCCTCGAAAAAATAGCGCGCGAGTTGGCCGGTGACGTGTGGCGAGGCTGGGAAGCTTGCCACCGGGTCTGCAGGATTCGGCTCGTCGGGAGAGTGAGACTTGGGTGCGCCAAACTATAGAAGGTGCGCGTTAGTATGTTATTAGGACTTGAGAGCTAGAGGGGCATGCCTGGGAGAGTAGGACGGCGAGAGGATTATCTCCTGTGCCTTGAGATAGTTGACCAAGCGCAGCAGCAGCATCTCGTACTGCTCGTTCGGGAGGTTGGGATCGTGGACTAACGCGCTGAGCCGCTCGGGTAGCAGAGAGCAATGCAGCCATGTCCGCTTCCGACATGTTCGTGGGGTCTGCTGTGTCACCGTAAGAGGCACGAACGAGCGCCTCGAGCTGCTCGATGCGTTGAGCGAGTCGCTGAGACTCTGAAGCGTCAATCACAGACGACCTAGATGAGGGTGTGGGTAGGTGAAAAAGGGAAGAAAATAGGGACACTGACCTCCGGCCTTGGGTCGGGGGGCTCTCCATTATACATTGGTCCCCCATGCCACGTTTGACGCTGTGAATAAATCTCAGCACGACGCGTCATGGCAGAGCAGTTACCAACCATCTGGAGCATGGATTTCCGCGATCACACTGGCGGGAAAACATCAATTCGGCCCAACACAGATTCAGATGCACTCACCTGTTGTTTCCGTCGGTGGCATTCTAAAACACAAGCAACAAAGGTGAATACACTAGATCTAAGGTCGCGTTAATTGATTTTACCTGTACAGCTCCTGTAATTCCGATGAGATACGTTTCGCTTCAAGGTCTCATCCACGTCGACTTACAGGGTGACGCGGTTCCTTTTTAGTTTTTTCTTGGGCGGACTTAAGATCGATGAGTCCGCAGCCGGCGGCGTGGGCGAGGCCTGTTCCGGGACCGAGCTCATAGTCGCTGTCGTCGCCATTGCACAGAGGGGCAGCGCACCAAACTCGCCATCGTCCTCCCCCCTCGACATGTGTTTGGGATGCTTTGGCCACAGCACGTGCAGCCCTCAACACACCCCAATATGTACAACAAGGCTTCCATGATAAACACACTATAGCCCATATGTCCAACCACGTTATTTCCTACACGTAAATCCCCAACATCTGTCCCTCAGACTGGCACTTGTCCATCCAGAACTTATTCCCCATACAAATACTGTGGAGCCGATTAACCGTGTGAAAATCACTATGTGCAAATTACCCACCTCAACCTCGTCAACACCCTCGCCTTCCGAAAATTGGCCTGTTCGGGGCACTGGTCCACTTGGCAGTTCTCCGTCTTCCTCTAGCGCTGTCCCGTCATCCAACCCAAACGGTAATACAGGCCGCAATCCTGACCCCGAGCTCGACCGTCGTCCGACGGGGGACTTGGGCATTGCCGACAGTGTCTTGGGGCTCATGTGCTACAATTGGGCCATGAGTTCAATAGTCCCAGTATATAAGAAAATGACGCACCGCCCAATTGTTCAGGTTCTCGTCCACGGAGCTCGCGTCTGAACTGTCGCTCCTCGACTCGTCCCCCAAAATATTGATCGAACCGATGCTCTCCGAGTCGCTAATCCCGTCCGCCAAGTCAGAGGACATCTTCGACAGTTGCCTCCACGCCGATTCTCCCTCTCCTGCTCCACCCACATTCTCTTCCCTCGCTGGCCCTCCAGCGGCAACAGGTTGAAATAACGCATCAGCAGCCTCAGCCTGATAGTTATCCCGCTCGCCAAGGTCCGATAGGTACTCCTCGTACTCTGCCTCAAACGCCGCATCTTCAGGAATAAACGGCAAAAAGTGTGAGGGGTCAGCAACGCGCGACTTTAGCGGAGGGAACACGTCCGCTTCAGCTGGCGTATTAGGTGTACCGTGCGGGCGAGGGATGTCGCCGCCTCCTCCTACACCAAGCGCATCAAGGGTCGGGACAGATTGGCTCGAGTTGCGACGGTGTTGTTGTGAAGGGAGGGTTGCAGCCGCTACGCCATAGCGTTTGGTATTGTCTAGAATTAAATGTAGGTTAGTTGTGTCCAGAAAAAATACGAGATAGCACGAACAAAACTTGACCAGAGTCCTCAATGCTTGCTCCTGAACCTAACGCCAGATTTTAGCCCATCTCATTCGAGGCAATGCGAGTCCCCCACTCACCATCGCGTCAACTACATCATCTACCTCAGCTCCTGACAACCACTCATCCCTCAAGTCCGGACGACAGTGAAGATAGATCAGGGTAATGACCTTCATATTTGCTATCCCGGGGGGCGGGTAAATGATAATATTAGTGGCACGGCCAATGCGTACGCACATTGTCTCCACTTGCGCCCACAATACGGCACTTGGCTCTTCAGCAGCTTCAGCACATGGAGCTGCAATATCGGATGTGTCACTTTCAGAATTCTCTTCAGGATGGCCTATCCCGTCCATGGCGTCAATCGCTTCGCCGAAACACCTCCCAATGTTACACTTACCGAGCTCTTATACTGCACCAACAACCAAATCCGGTGGCTCCGGCCCTTGCTCAACTTCTGGACAATCTTCACAAAATTAATGTTCGCAAAAAAGTTGCGCCAAGAAAAATCGGTGATGAGCTCTACATCATCTTCGATTCGGGGAGGTTGGGATAACATTGTATCTTCGGGGCGTTCAGCTGAGGCATTGCGCGAGAAGTTGAGATTACAGAAACGGAAGAAGCTGAGAGCGAATCAGACGCGAGAAGCATAGAAGGGAGTGGACAGACACACTTAAATTCTGGGATCTCGTTCTTCGCGATGATCACGCTCGAAACTTCTTGCATCCCAAACATTTTCAGCACTAGCAAGATACAGTTGCTGTCCAGTAGGAGCTGCCCGAGGTGGTGGAATTTCATGATATCTGTTGCGCATTCAGTCAACGAATGGTCCACATAACCGCTGGTGTACTTACGAGAAGCCTTGAACCATTTGAGTGTAAGCATTAAGATTGCCGAGACGGCTTTACTTGTGATTTCTCGGTGGCGCATAACATCAATCTCCTCAGGAGACGGGGGCGGTTGCGCAGGCGTTTCTAAAAAGGGGCCAATGCAGCAAATGAAGGCCCAGGCGTAAGTTTTCAATGGCAGAACTGTGATTATGCACCCACCACCGACACTGAATCCAGACTGTGATGTGTTAGGTGGTGGTCCGCCCGTTGCGGTAACGGTTGCGAGCAGTAGCTTGAGCAAGACGATCACACACGGCTGCAAAAGCGGGAGAATCGCAGACTACTCAAAATAAGAATTATATTTGTCAGACCTTGTGAGGAAAAGGTGAAACTCACATAAATACTCTCGACCCGCCTGAGCCGTATCAGGTCCTGCTTCCGTTCCTTCAACTTTCGCCGCTCCTTGCTGCCAGTATCTGCACCCGCGTTCAACGCCTCCTCGGCCTCCTGGATCAACGCCTCGAGCTTCTTGATATCGCTCGGCCCGGCTGTGCCCTCGATGACCTCTTCCGCCGTTCCGAACGTACTCGGTACACCGACACCCACTCCGTTCCCCACGCCAACACTAATACCACTCCCCTGCTCCCCGCCTACCCCTGTAGAAAGTACGTTCCTGTTCGCCAGACTTCCGAGCGCAACACTCCCATCTACTCCGCTCTCCTCCCTCCAACACGCCTCCCGTACTTCCCACATCTGCCAAAGCGCCAAGCTTATATGCATATGTTTCTTGTACAGTCGTTCTGCTTCTTCCACCGCAAGCGGCACCGTTCCGGTCGAACGACTAAATGGGAATACAAACGGCCGAGTCTGGTCCGTCTGAAACTGGAGTTTCTTCTGCTTCGGGCCAGGCATCATGTTCGGATTCTGCATATGCGGTGGTGGAGAGGGTGCAGGTGTGCCGATTCCCATGCCAGTGCCCATGTTCATTTGCATCGGGTCGTGCATCGGGTGACCAGGGTGGTTTGGTTGGTTCTGATCGGATGGAGCTTGGTGGTATGGCGGTCGTACAGGTATAGGCGAGAGTGCATTGGAAAGCCGCTCGATCGTAACGTCCTTGTCAGATCCCGGAAGAGTAGGGACAAACGTTGGGTATTTAACGGCAGATTCGTGTCGGAAGGTGCTAAAGTCGATGGGGGTAGACTTGATGGGTTGCTCTTAACGGATGTTAACTGGTGAATTTAGGTAAATGCCTACGTGCTTACCCTGTTCCATTTCTGTTAGCCCCGCTAACTCACGGCCTAATTGTTTAACGCGGCTCAATTCTTTGATGCCGCCCAAACAGGTCAAGAGACTTTTCCATAGTACCAATAGTAGCTGTAAGCCGTATTTTAGCGTCACGATAAGAGTCAAATAATATAATCAAACCTTTTTGACCGGATAACCCCGCAGGCTTTTCTCCTTCAACGAGGCAACGAGACCAAACAAGTACGTGGGTAACGGAGGATCCAAGCTCACTGAAATCTCGCGTTAATACCGGTATGTCTAAATATACGTTTTGCTCACTGAGCTCATCGCCAAAATCTTCATCCCCCTTCATGACCTCCACCATAAAGTAAAGGATAGCATAATACATGGACAGCTCGGTGTTGACTTCCTCTATGAAATCCTGCTTTTCCGCTTGGGAGATCCCGAGGTGGCGAGTGTCAGACTCAGAAATGTTACTGATAATTCGCCGAATGAGATTAGGGTATTTCCTAAACGAGCTGGACCACATAATCATACCTCAAGACGTCGTGTTTAGAACTACTGATTTTAATCGCGTCCACGATACGACTAAGACCGTCAGCGCTGCGGACCAGCTTTGCGTTGTCAATGATCCAGTGCAACTGGTGCTCCGGCGAAGTTGTCTCGGCAAAAGTTCCTAAATAGTTGGGCACGTCAGTAGCAATATATACATGGATAAGATACGGCGCACCTTGCAATATGTACAGAAGCCTTCTTGCATTGACAAACCGCTTCTCCGCGTCGCGATGCTCCAGGCTCTCGAGCAAGAGTTCGACATGAGCCTTCCTGTCGGCCAAAGAACTCCTTGTCCACTCTGTCAAATAAATGTGTTAAATTAGGTGCAAGACGCGACCTAGGCCTTCTCACCTCCATTAAAGGAACCTTGCCAAGCACGCATATTCTCGGCGTATTGAGGCACCTCGACGTACGAGAAGAACTCATCTATCTCGTTAAATACCGTGTCTTCATCATCATACCTAAAATCAAACCGTTGTTGCTTTCGCAAAGTATTGATTTAAGTACCGCCTCAGGCCAAGGGCAGACATACGCGTTGTTTAGGTTGTGGGCCGACCATAGACTTGAGCTGCCCAAGCGTGATGGAGTCCATTGGCGATGCCTCATCGTCTAGTATTTGCTGGTTCTGCGGCGACGGCCGTATGAACGAGAGCGTTGAGAAATCCATTATGGTCGTTAGCGAACCCTCAAGGCGACATCACGTGCTTGATCGAATGCGTGGCTTTTACGTAAGTTGACCACAACAAACCCCGCCCTTGGCCCGGAACAGATATTTTGTCCTCAACCAAGGCTAGAAATTTCTCATAGCAACTGTGCTTGTGGAAATTTCCTGTTTCCATCTCCCCTGCTGGCCAAATTACCTCCCCCTGCTCACTCTGATTCCTGCCTGGCCTGACTGCAGGGAATCCGGAATGCTCCACCGATGTTCGGATGAGAATGTGCCCACCACCCGTAGTCGAGGTGCTTAAGATGAGGATCGTTACAATCTGAACTTTCGTTCGGTGGTATAACCAACTCTGGCGATCGCGTAACCCACATTAGTTATTGCCAGCACACTCGAAGCGATGTCGCAAATTCAAGCTGTAAAACGATAACGCGTACAGCCTGCGTACAGCCTACAGTCCTGACCGCTGTACACGTTCTTCGAGTTTTAACCTCTAATAGGCGCCCGGCTGCACATCACGTGGTACGCGATCATGCTGGCCCCTCTAAACGACAATTCCCCACTTGCGCAGTACCGCACCACAACTCTAGCCACACCCGGCACACAGTTCGAGCCGGGCTCGCACTTGGCACAACAACTCCCGCCTAGCTTACGTCGACACCACAAAATCTACAAATAGAAATGGCCCACCTGCCAATGGATGCCGCTTACACTATATGCCCTTCTGATACCCACCGGGGCCCGAGAACCGTATGGTCCCACACTTGGCACACTCGCCACCATCATGGGCCGGCAAATCGCTTATAAACCGCGGGGGGTAACAAGCTCGGTCTCGATCCCCCTCTTCTCTTCTCCAAAATGGCGCTTGCGACGCTCGTTTTCCTGTGCGTGCAAAGTGTCGCCGTGTTGGCTGCTCGACCAGCCAACCTTCCGCCTCCTGGAGATCCATTCATTGATCCTTACAATGATCCTTACAATCCTCTCGTGAGTTTACTATCTTAATGATCACAGGGGAAAGCACTGAACCAGCGAACAGCGATATATCCCTTCTAATGTGCTTACCGGCGTGAGCTTTGCACTCTACTTTCTCACTGCAACGATTCTGGCCCTTTGCATGAGGAAATGGGGTGCCAAGTGGATGATGTGCCTCGTGATCGGGTCGTATACATTCTCGCTTGGGCTTGCGTTGCGATTTGGTGAGACTCGGCCAAGGCTTGTTTGTTGGTGTTGATGCCTGAGCATATGCAGGTCTCACAAAGGACCCACACTCGTCGGGAATCTATATTGCTGAATATCTATTCGTGGTCCTTTCGGTACGTTTACTTCGTATGGTTCACCTAAGCCTAGTGACTGAACACACGTAGCCATGCGCCTTCCTCGCAGCAGACTACATCCTCCTCGGACACCTTGCCCGACACCTCAACGCGGGTCAATACCTGTTCATCCGCCCCGAAAGAGTCATGAAGATATTCTTGGCGTCTGATATCATCACGTTTGCGATTCAAGTAGGTTCTTCCTTCCCCTCTACATGCATTATTCATCCGACATCACCAGGCTTGCGGAGGCGGAATGTCTACGACGCACGACCCCAAGACTATCGAGAGCGGCCAACACGTACGCTTGCTCCCATCTACCACCTACGTTCCTATATTGGCTAACACAACCACTCTATTTCATCTTAGATCTTCCTGGCAGGTCTCGCGATGCAAATGGGCTCCTTTGCGCTCTTCAGCGCACTCTACATCGTCTTCCTCATTAGGATCTATAGATTCGCGCCTGAAATTTGGCACCACCGGACCCCAGTCCCATGGTACAGAAATTGGAAGGCGCTGGCGGCTGCTTTGGCTTTGAGTTGCGTTGGTATCCTCGTAAGTGCCACCCCCACGAAAGGACCCATCAAATGATCTGCCGGACGTCTCCAGATCCGTTCAGTCTACCGAACTATCGAACTCTCTCAAGGCTTCCGCGGGCATCTCGCAACGACCGAATCCTTGTTCTATGGACTCGACACGTACCCGCTCTTCGTTGCCATAGTGTAAGTGTTACTCCTTTCGTAATGCTTCTGGCGCTTTTGTCTGATGTTGGCGGTAGTGTGTATGTGCCATTCTGGCCTGGACGATTCATTCCAGAACCCGAGCGTGCAGATTCAGAAGAGACGAGAAACGGAACGCCGGTTCTCGAAGAAGAAAAGGCGTAAATGTCAAGCCGGGATTGAGTCAGCTTTACCGTTGGTTTGGTTTGGGCTTTTGCATTTGGGTGGGATAGATGGGGTGTATGCGGTATAGAGCGTTAATTTACAGCTGGGTACTTTTGGGTAAAGGCTTCAAGTCGCCTGGGAGAGCTTCGCGTCCCTGGTCCTCATCAAGTTTGAATCAATACAACAGCCCAAGGAGTGCAGGGTGGCAAGGTAGGTTTCAGAAGTGGTACAGCTGCCCTGTCAATCCCTTTGAGCTACACGTCAGCCCTGCAACAAGGTATTGTATCTACAACTCTTGAAGGAAAGAGGCAAGGCCGACACTGTTGCTGTCATTCTGGGACTCACGCATTTCACGTTCGCGGTTGCGTTGGAGCATGTCTTGTAGGCCACCTTTGGATTTAGGCCTTTTGGTGGCGCTTCGCTGCGCGGCCGCCGAAGGGACTGGCGCTGGATGCGGGCTCCGAGTCGCATTTGTCCGGGCCGACTCGACCGTCTTCACCTCGTGCTGTACCTGATCAACCGCAACCTGACTCGCCGCATTCTTCCGGGCCCTCACGCTCGGAAAGGCCGCCTTCGCATGGCTTGTGGGTCGAGGCACTGAAGTGATCTCTCCGCACGCATAGCACTCCTTAAGCACCACCTGCCTAACTCTCAGGGTCGGACCTTCCTAACACGATAAACCGCCGAATTACTCACCGAACCATGCGGATGGTCCCTCTTCCATGAGCGAACATATTCCCACAGCGCGGACACGAGATCGGCGTTAGAGGAGGAAGCGATGGGTTGAGCTTGCGCAAGCGAGATGCATAGCGCAGAGCGAGTGCTGGAGAGTGGGGAAGAATGTGCAGAGCAAGCTTTTGTCTGTATGCTGTTGTTTCTGGCGCCGTCGTCGGGACTGACATGGTAGACAGAAAGTTTAAATGAACGCACGTGACTGTATCACGCCCAAATCTGGCGCCGTGGCAGTGCTATTATTCCTCCTTTGTACTGGTCCATTGTCTGACAACGATCCGACACCGGTCTCGTCCTGTTTGGGCACAATGGATTCCGACTATTCCTCTTTTATTCACTAGCGAGAATGTCTGTCTTGCCGGCCAAGAATAAAAACAGACTGCGGCCGATGCACTCCCCACTTTTGCCGCCCCTCTGGTCTTGCTTCTAGACGCCCCTCGATTACGATTGTAACTTGTACTACCGATTGTAGATGGCGACTATGGTTTCTCGCCAGACCTCTGCCAGCAACCTCCACTCGTTATATGCTGAGCCCCCATCGTCGCCCAAGTCGCCTGGGTTCGCCAAAGGCCACACTCGCCGGCCCTCGTTCCCTTCTTGGCTCGGCCGCGGCTCTAGTCAAGCACCGGCGTCTCCTGCGACGAAAGTAATGCAAATCTCAGATCCTCAACCGACTAACCCACACGATGCCGCGGTAAAGATTCCCGGTGCAGTCGGCAAGGGCGCGACAGTAGTCCGAACCCCCCACCAGGCCGGTTTCTCGCCCAGCGAGACACCAAACGAAAAGGATGAGCTCGAAGTTGTTGACATTAAGCCCCTCGCTCCACCTGAAACCTTACCACCGACCCAACCGCTTGTCCCGGCTGTTCACCGTCGCGAGTCGCCTGTACCCCGACGCGAGTCACCCGCCCCACGTCGTGTCGAATCACCTGCGCTGGTGCACGACTACCCGCCGTCTGCTCGGGCTTCTCCGATTCCGTCGGGCATCCGCAGCCTGCATACCTCGAAGAGCTATTCCTACCTCCAGAGCCCTCGCGGGGCAGCGACGTCGTCCCTTCCTCCTCGTAACGCTCCCCTCCCACTGAACCTCGTTTCGTCAAGCCGACAGCCGTTGCTTCGCTCGGCACTGAAACCGCCTTCGCCGACTAAACCCACCTCCGGGCCCTTCCTCCCGCTCCTCCCACCTCCTCGGCCGAGCTCAAAAGAAACGCCACTAGCCTCCCCTCTCCCACCGTTCCATCCTGTGCTCCTCTCGGGCGTCCCAGTCTATCCCGTCCCGCCCTCCCAGGTAATCGTCACACTCGAAACCTCCACTCTGAGCCAACGTACGACTGTCGCAACGCTCATATCCCGCCCTTCACGCCTGGCATCCTACCTCCAAGCGCTCGTCCCGTCCGCAGGCAAGGAGAGCTCATCTGTCGATCCGAGCTTCTCGTCGCTCTTCGCGGCGCACCTCGCCCAGGCCGGACTCGCCCCGCAAACCCAGGCATCGCACTTGGGCCCAATCCATATCTTCTTGGACCGCCCCAGCGCACCGTACGCTCACGTCCTAACATACCTCCGCGCCGGCCCTAGCGCAGCCGGAGTCTTGCCAAGGGCGGCAGGCCTTGCATTGAGCACAGACCCGAACCGTGTAGAGGCGCTGTGCGAACTTAGAGACGAAGCCCGATACCTCGAACTCTCCGAGCTCGCCGAGCTGTGTGACAAGGAGCTGCGCGCCCGGGCTCCTAAACTCCGGAACACCGCGTCATCATCCAGTTTGCGCGAATACAAGTTTGGGAGCGGATCAGACGGAAGCAGTGAGCGGACGGGATCGGGCGAAGGGTTCGAAGGGCGGTTGCGGGACTACAAGTTTGGCGAACCGTTGAAAGAGGAGGCTGAGGGAGAGGGCGGCGAAGGGGCGTCCACAGAAGACCTGGTCCCGTCAGTGGTGTATGAGAAAAAGGGTTCGCATGCGGGCATGGTTGTGACTGTGCCCCCGCGTGGGGTACAGTTGACTGGGCATGGACGAACGACGAATGCTAGGACCCCGTCTGCCCTGAGTACACGAGTGCGCACGCTGAGTGACGTTCGATACACGCATCCACAGGAGCAAAAGTGGATATGATGTGTTTCATGATGTGTTTTCGATTTTACTTTCGATTTTTTTGGTGAGTAGTTATTACTTTGGGGGCACCAGGTATTCTAATAACTCCTATTTTCCCACAGTACGACCTTGATTGCTTACGACTATTAGATGGCCACATGAACGGTTTCTTGTGCATCCAGTCACCCTCTTTTAACTTTCTATGCGCTGGCACGACTATTTTTCATTCTAATTTTTAGCTTATGCATTAATCCTAATGCCCTCTTGCTTTCCATCCCGCATTCTTGCATGTATCCTTGCAATTGCCTTTAGTTTTTGCCTTCTGGATCGTCGCTGTATTGTATCTCACGAGCGTACGAGCTGTCCAAAACCGACGTCTCCGTGTATAAGCAATGAATATGTTACAATGTATACAAAGATAAAAGATGTACAAACAATGGAGGACACCTCATTAACCTCTGCGATTCGGCCAACTTGGCATTTGTCCCCCAAAGACGGGCTCTTGCCTCAATGAATGGGTGGCGCCTCGCTGGTTAATGTAGGGCGCCTTTCAGATGTCGGCGTTCCTCATTTCAGGCTCAACGTATTCCAGACCAAGCTCCTTGAAGACATCTTGTTCGCTATACGCAATGATCGGCTTGGAATCACGTTGCCTCGTTCTAGAGCACATGACGATTGTTCCGATTCAGCGAATCATCCTCGCCGTGAAATGAACAATAACACTGACATGCCCCCGCTATCAAATTTCATCCCGCTGCAATCGTGCATGAGAGATCGAAGTAGCACGTATTCAGATGATTAGGGCTGATCGGCCACGAGTGTGATGGGAGGCTCACTTTTGCTTTGCGTGGATCCTGAGATCTCGTCCGAACTGCTTGGAACCGGTCCTGACGAGCGATGCATGCGTTATTTCGAGCGAAGAACAATAGGGAACGAGGCTCGAGTTACCAGCCTAGAATCGCGGTCCAGTACACGCTGTACGCTGCGAATATGAGATCAACACGTCGGTGGACAAAGTCCGGAAGTTTGATTATGACGAGCGCTTTATCGAGCACGTCCATACATGCGCGGCTGGAGGGAGGTTCAGTTAGAACAAGGGAAGACGGGGAAGACGGGGGATGGGCTGTACGTTTCTTTCTGGCGGCCGTGGACGTTGTCATGGTTAGACGTATAGGATGATTGGTCTATCGATTTTTTTCTATTTCAATCGGAGGCGAGGAATGCGACGTGGCCGACGCACTTAGAACGTGGGTGACCACCCCAATCTTGCGGAGCCGGTCGACGAAGCGCGTGCAGAGGTGCCGTTCCGTACCAGCTGTTTGATGGGTGAAAACAATGTCGATATCACTGTTGTCAAGTTTGCCCCTACGATAGCCTTTCATGGCTGTAAACCGGGGGATGCTGTATAGAGGGTGAAATGAGCTTACTCCCACAAATTGTGTATTCACATCCTGGTTGAATCGCGTCGAGCTCATTGAAGATCTGTTGTGCAGCAGACTCTACCTCCGATCGAGGTATCCTGCGCGCCGATTAGGATCGCAGCAAATAACAAGTCTCATCAAAAGGAACAAATAACTTTACCTAATTGATAGTTCATCTCTAAGCTCCAACGCAGCAAGCACACCTTCAGTAACTGGTCCCTTTCGTTTCGACTCGTAAACCTCAATTAGATCCTCGACGGTCCTACAGCCCGCTTCGTAGTGCTCTCTTGCTTTGGCAGAGCCAATCCCGTGTATCGCTGTAAACTGGGACAGGATCTGGAATCGTTTGGATGAAGCGGTTTCCCGGGCGTCCGGGATACTACCTGTTTTGATGAATTCCCCTATCTAATGTTACGCGTGAAAGAGAATTTGAGTTGGCAATCGAGCAAAACTCACCAGTTTAGTTGTTTTGGGGCCAATTCCAGGTAGTTTTTTAATCTCATCCACGCTAGCAATGAGTGTCGGGTATGCTGGGTAATGTAGTTCAAAATTTGTACAGGCAGTCGCTGGTTTTATATATTCCTACATTTGATCATCTTGAGTGTGCTGAAAGTCAGCTGAAATTATGAGAAAGAGTTCAGGGCACCTCTTACCGCTATGGAACGAGAGTAGCTCAGTTCATTGTTCACTTCCCCTTCCAAGAAACGCGACTTCATAATAATTGCCAGCTCTTCGCATAGCGCTTGGTTAGGGCAGACGAGTGGAGAACGTCGGTGGGTCGCCAAAGGATGAGTATGATCTCCTCTGGAAGTGGCAGCCTTTGAACGCGACGGGCTAGCAGCTGAAGAATATGTCGAAAATGCAGCAGCGTTGGAACCAGATGCGATTGATCCAACTCCCGATGCCCGCCGCTCTGATTTGATCGTTTCAAACTGAGAAAAGGGCAGGAGCTTATCTTGTTCAACACAGGCACGAAGCCACTGAGGCGATACAATATGTTTTGTACTCTGGCAGTGTACTCAGTATAGAACACCAGATCCATTTATTTTAGCATACCGCAACGTCCCAAGATATGTGTCTTTCCAGCCTTCGTCTCATAGTCAGAGCAGTAATCAAGATGGAGGCGTTTTGGGGTGTGCTCGAGAGCTTAGCGCCAGCGTTCTGCGCAAGTGCGAACATCTCCCCTATCTCACTGGGACTAAGTTTAGCGCCGATTACGTGTATAGTAAGACCTGCGAGAGTTTGAGACTCCGGGGGCGGAGTTGGGCACGGTGATGTCGAGGGGGAGGGAGGGCGAGCTTTCGGCATTGAGTATGCAACAATGAGCCTATTTGGGTATCTTATAAAAGTGGTATATAAAGGCTTGCCAAGTTGCAAGACGCAAGCACTTGCGGTTGCCTCAACGCGGGGTATGGTGGTTGACCGGAAGGTTGAACGAGATCTATCACGCATCAAAAAGGCTCCGCAAGATCGGATTACAAATAGGCGCTTTCAGCCATCCTCGACCACGACCAGCATACTTCTGACAGGACGTCCAGAGTACCTGGCACTATGAATGCAAACAATCAAAGGCAGTCCAGCATTTGGTCTTCCAGCTCTAGTGCCAAGCAAATACATGCCCTCGGGGAGGTAGAAAAAGTAATGTCCCACCTCATTCGCACAGTAAGGCCACGACCTAACATTGAAACGTGTTTAGGATATAGCTCGCTTGCTGCATATTGCTGCTACCTCCCTGTCATTACTTACAGTGCCTCAGGCGGACCCTCCCGACAACACAAATGGAGAACAGCTTCCTGATGGAGAAGAGCGCGCAGAAATGTTTGTACAAGAAGCGACAAAATACTACGAGACCCTTAATGTAAGTGTGCATGTCGGTTCGCCTCGTTTTCTTAAGACGTTTGTGGTTTAGGCGGTGCAAAAAGGGCTCCGCAAGGCAATTGTCAATTTGCGGGAGGCACGGATATCTTCTGCGTCGATCGCCCCGAGCAATGTTCAAGCGGTTTTATTAGCTCCAGGAGTCAACACGGAGAGCGTACCGGGAGATGATGGAACACACTTTGCGCTACAAGAAAGTCTCGTAGAACGAGAGGCTTGGTTGGCCTTGGCTCAAACACTAGAGTTTCTCCAAAAACGACCGTTATTGTGATATCTCTTGCCTATCATTATATAGTGTTGAAGGTATAAAACCGTTATGCCAATGGGTACTAGTTGGCACAATTACCTACCAATTACCGCATGCCTGTGTCTCTGTTCAACGGGGCGAGTAATATCTCACAACGCGTGGTGCATAATTATAGCGATATAAATCAACCAATTTACAAACAGACAATCACCAATGACGCGCACTAACACATGTTTTCTACGATGCTCTGTACTTGCCTAAGAAAGCACATCGGGATTGGACCTGGCGCGTCCGTCACGTGACAAGTAAACATTAAGCCTGATCTGCAGCCCCCCACCAACACCTTATTTCCTCCTCCTACTCTCCACGTTCCGAGCCAAATGGTCACGACTGTACGAAGGGAAGAACCTCCTCGAGCTGGTCCTTCGAAACAAAAGCGCTCTCGGCCATCGGACGGCGATGACGATGACGACACGGAGGTTGCCAGCCCACCTAGGAAGCGAAAGAGCACGCAAACGGCGAGAAAGAGTACAGGAGGGAAGGCACCACGGAAAGCCAGTACGGGTGGTCAGGCCAAGCCTCGGGGTGAGTATATTGAGAGGTTGTTAGCTCCGTTGCTAACCGCAATATCCTAGCTCGAGGGAACGATGAGGGAGAGGAAGGTACGAAGAAGAAGAGGCGATTTCGACCAGGAGTTGTAGCTCTACGTGAAATTCGCCGATACCAAAAATCGACCGACCTGCTGATTGCCAAGCTCCCGTTCTCGCGAGTGGTAAGTGCTCGCAAAGTCTCCACTTTATTGGAGTTAACACCCAACCATAGGTTCGTGAGGTCGCTGAGTCGATGACTACGCAATCAGGAGGTGGATATCCCTCTGGTCTACGTTGGCAAAGCTCTGCACTGCTGGCGTTGCAGGAAGCAACGGAAGCGTACTTGGTTCATCTGTTTGAAGACACGTGCGTTACGTTTACTCTGTGCCGTTCCCCAGACTAACTAATTCAGCCCAATAGAAATCTGTGTGCGATACACGCTAAGCGTGTGACTATCATGCAACGAGACATTCAACTCGCTCGTCGAATTCGGGGTAGGATGTAGATAATTGGTTCGGACTCGTATTTATATGTATACGTTTGTACTTATTAGTAGGATTTTGGCATTCTCCATTATTGTTGATTAAGAACAAGACGATAACATTCACTTCCGATCGTTCCATTGCGCCTCATCGCGGGCATGTTAGCCGATACCATCGCCAGATACCTCTACACATTGGCCTCCTGAAGCTGCGCCTCCGCGGCAGTGAGGTCCGCGTCACCCACACCATCTGCGCCATCCTTAAACGCCGGCACAGTTCGTGCGTAAACCTGAGCAACATCGTCAAGTACTGGCCACCAAAAAACCTCGAGGGAAACGTACGACAAGCTCACGAAGCTCGATGACCGATTTGGCCAGTCTAGTCTCAGAGTCTGTGATCATTTTCTCGCCCTCCTCTTGAACCTTTTTCTGCAATAGGTGTAAGTCACGCAATGAACGAAGGTACAGGTACACCTTAACGTACCGCGTTCTTGATGTGCCATTCGTCTCCATCGTCAGCCACCAGCTTGTCATATTTGATCTTGAGCTGCTGTGCCTCTTGACGATACATATTATGCTCCTTCCACAGCCTATACACCCGAACAACTTAGCAAACGCCCGACGAAGCGAGGGAGCTCGAACGTACCGTTTGACTACACCTGTTTTGATCTTCATCTGGCGTCTCACGTTGGCAATGTCGCTCTCGCTCATGATGGACTAAGAGTGATGGTGGTGGAACGAAGTACGAAACCAACCAGTGGCGGGCAGCTATAAATGCAAAGAAACGCGCGCATCTTCAGCATGACGTCCAGGGTCCAGAGCTACTCGGTCACGTGTGCAATGAATTTGACGTGAAAAGTGCTTTCTGCTTCGGTCTCTCGAGACGTTCAGACTTGTGTACTTTGCTGCTAGATTACCTCCATTACCCTAGGCTATCTAGAAAATTTATACTCTCTTCTGCAAACAGCAACCATGACTGACGCGGGTCCCTCCAACCTCCCCCAAAAACTAATCGCTCCCCCGCCTTCCGATCCCACAGAAGCTAATGTCCCCAGCTCTGTCCCACCCATTCCAAGCGTCTGCACGCACTGCTCAAATCCGTCTAAATATACTTGCCCTCGTTGCTCAGCCAAGACTTGCTCTCTCGCTTGCTCCAAATCACACAAAATTTCGACGGGCTGTACTGGCGAGCGAGATAAGGCGGCCTATGTTCCAATGAACACATATACGTGGGGTACCCTAGCAGATGACTATGTGTTTTTGGAGGAAATTGGGAGAAATATCACTGGCTGGGGGAGAGAGATTGTCAGCACGGGCAGGGGCAGGGGAGGGAGGAGAGGAGGGAAAGGAGGAAGAGCGGCGTTGACCCCGAAATGCGAGACACTAAGAGTTCAACTTTCAGCAAGAGACATTGACATTAGCTTTGTGTCCGAGGGGATGGAGAAAAGGAGGTTAAGCCAAAGTGTGTGGGATGTACGGTGCGTGGTTCGTACACATAAACCGGTAACTACAATCAATCGATCTTATTCCGGATTGCATAGAACAAGGACTGCATACCTGACCATCGAGTTTGTCTTTCATATGAAGGACCCGGGCCAGAAAGACAACAACTTTGCAGCTGTACCACTCCTTACACATCGAAATAGCCTGACGGTTCCACTCGCTACCTCCCTTACCTCCCATCTCAAACGCAAGTCGGATGTACCGGCCAGCATGTTCGAGTTTCTGCAAATCACTCAAGACCTACCCCAGGGAGCCCCTATTATTCCTCCCGGGATACTTTTCGCTGTTTCGCAACTGGAAAGGCCCAAGCCCGGCGCCTTACCACCCGCTCAATATCAGGCACCAGCTCTTCCTATCCGTGTCACACCCCAACATGCTGTCGCCTCTGCGTCCTCCTCTCAACCGTATGATTCAACGCTCAAGCCTCGAAAAGTATTCTACCCTATTGACCCCAATAGCTCGTTACAAGATGGCCTGCAACACCGTTCGTTCGTTGAATGGCCAACGATAGATGTATTCCCTTCCCGGCAGGTATTCGAAGAAGGGCGATTCGGGGCCCTAGCAGAAGGCACCACAGGACCTACGACATCGTCGGGAGAATCAGGTCCGAACAAGCGAAGAAAGACGGAGACGGGGCTGGTGCAATTAATAGGGGGATATGGAGAGGAAAGTGAGCCAGAGGTCGAGGAGCCTAAACCTCAATTTCTTGAGATTTCAGGGATTAGTGGATTGGGAGACTATGTGAGCGATGAAGGTGAAGAGGCGGACAACAGTGACGGCGGCCGTTGAGGTACTCCAGACATTTGAGATTCATAAACCATCCTTATTTCAACTGTATCTTATCGTGGGTATTTACAACAAAAACTTCAGATCACCAATAACTCCTAGATATCATCCATGCCTGCGTCAATCTGCACCTGCTGCCCTGGCTCAAACGCAGGAAGACCTATACCCAAAACGTAAGCCAGTTGGTTGATACTCCATAACCATGAGTCTACCTACCAAGGTAAGGGCAGCTCGCACAACGGAAGGCATCTCCCAAAAAGCAGCTTCCACAACTACTCGTGGCCTTTGGCGCGGCCTTGGCAGCTGCAATTAACCTCGCCTTTTCGTCTCCGCTAACGGCTTTGGCATTCCCATCGACCATGCCGTCGAGCATCACCACCGCCTCGGCAGCCTCTACCTCTGCAAGACCACACGTGCAACCCTTGCACGCACGCTTCCTTCGCGGTGTGCCGTCTGCTGGGGGGGCGCAAGTAGGCACAGGGCGTTCGCGGTCCGCAGCGGTCAAGAGAGAGTCGGGATCAATCGTAGACGCAGAAGGTGCGTTGAGAGCCCACAGCGCGGCCTTGGACGCTTTGTCACCGTTCGTTCGGCGAGGCAATCGTACGGCAGCTGCTGCAGCCGGCGCTTGAGCAATAAGTGTGCCATCGGATTGAGAGATAATTCGCAGCCCAGCAGCGACAACCTCCGATTCAAATGAGGCAGGCGGGTCGGTAAAATGAACTTTTCCATTGGGCACAATGGCTTTGGCAAGGGTCGTGGCGAGGAAGTGGAGCTGGGCAGCAGAGGAGGCATAATCCGCTGGTGTGACGAGTACGTGCGCAGAGGAGTAGTACTTGGGCGACAAAACGGTGCCTAAAAATGACACTAAGCGTTGGCCTAACGGCTAAGCGAAAGCAGCTCACCCCCGTCGAGGATACGGTCCAGAATCTGTCGCTCCACTGCGCTCGGGCCAAGCGACCTCAAACCTTCACTCTGCGAGAGCTCTGTGATAAGGTTTTGGTATCGTCCATCTTGAGCTGTTCCCAGAGATCCAACTACAAGAGCTGGTCCGGAGGGCATTACTACAGTAGCCATAGTGGTGGTCGTATGAGTAAGATCGGTCGGCCGAGTAAGAAGGGCCGCATATAATAAACCAGTGGCTGTGCACTTAGTCATCGTTCATTGTTTTGCAAATAAGTACTACCGAAATCACAAGTCCAAGACTTGAATTCTTGGGCGGAATGGGTAGATAACAATAGGATGCAGCAAGTATATGTAGGAATTAGAAAGCGATACCCGTGAAAGTAACACAAATGATAAAAAGGTACCAATTGAATTCAAATATCTAGTGTGCAAGCTATATATGCGTGCATACACATAAATCATGCGTTGGGCCGGTTCGCTTTGGAAATCTCTACGTGCATATCGCTCTGAATGGACTAGTAACCCGAGCCAGAAAAGTGTCAATCGAGGTTGACGAAACTCAAACAAGGCCACGTGATGTGGTGTGGTGTGCAGAAGGCCAGAAGCTAACCCAGAAGAGTAATCGCTACAAACTTAGTCTGGAAACGTCCAGTCTAGGCAACCAGTCTAGGTTCAATCGCTTTGTGGGACTAAGCTTAAGTTTTCCCGCAAGCTTGTACGTGTGTTAAACGTCTGTATTTGACTTGTCGTAATTGCGGTACAAGTTTCAACCGTATTAAGGAAGCTACACATCTACCCTGTCTAGACCATCTAAACATGCATAAAACGAATAAAATATATGCGTGTGGGGAAATCTCGAAAGTGATGCGAAAATGCGAAGAATAGAAAGTGCGGACATCACGTCATTAGAACGCGAATCAAACATCCTTTTAAGCAGCGGACCGAGCATCCGCGTGCCTCTTCTCAGCCTCGACTTCAGCCTCCCTCTCCAGCTCACGCTCGACGACCTCTGGAACAGGGTTCCCGATCGACGTCGGCGGGCTCACCGAGAAGCTCGAGCGGGCCCTAATCGCAGGTCCAAACTTGTAGAACAAAAACGGCATCGGTGTGCAAGCGAGTGCGAGGAACGCAAACACCATACACGCCCACTGGTCTCCAAGCGACGCATACATCCGTGGTGTGAATAGTGGAAAGACTGCACCCATCACGGAGCGCAGTACCGCGTTGGCGGCGAGGGCGCTGGCGGCGTAGAGCGTGTACGAGTCGATGAGGTAGGAGATGACCGAGGTGAAGACGAGGAGCATGCCCGCGCCAAAAGGAACACCTGCGATGATGGGAACTATGTAGTGGATGGATGGGTAGGTCGTCCAGGCGAACCAGGTCATGGAGATCGGGAGGAGAACAGCGCCGACGCAGCCCATGACGAGGCGGGCTTCGGGAGGTGCGACGCCGTTGCCTTTTTCCATCGCACGATAGTAGATCCTGTTGCTAATGGGGGTGAGGGCAGTGGCAATGACGATCCCGAGGCCAACACCGAGGAAAGCAAGGCCACCCTCTCCGGGAGTGAAGTGGCGGCCACGCTGGAAGACGACCGGGAAGGCGGCAAAGAGGCCGTACAAAGTACCATAAATAAGCGCGGTGTAGATGGACAGCAGCATGACGATCGGCTCCTTGAACAGCAGGACGAAAGGGCGACTCAGATTGATTTTCATGACCTCCCCAAACGTCTTTTTGTTGCCCTTTTCGAATTTGGTAACATAGTGGACCTTGCCCTCGGACTCGGCGTGGAGTTTGCGGGCACGGCGACGAAGAAGAACCGGAGCAAACTGAACAGCCCATTAGCAGGAGTTAAATATAGCCTTAAAGTACTCACTGTCTCGGGAACAAACGCTGCACTGAGGACAAACATGACAGCCGAAAATATGAACATGATCCAAAAGTTCCAGCGCCACCCAGCAGAGGATTCTGAGACATAACCTCCGACGATAGGACCAAGAACTGGGCCGGCGAAAGGAGCCATGGCGAACAGAGCACTGGCGAGACCACGCTCACGGGCAGTGAACATATCGGCAATGGTCCCCCCGGCGTTTGTCAACGGAGACGAGCCAAAGGCACCAGCCAAGAACCGAGTGATGAGAAGCGTTTCAACATTGTGTGCGAGAGCGCCGCCCAAATGGAACAGAACGAATGGCAAGAAGGACACAAGGAAGATCGCACGTCGTCCGTACATCTATAATCCTAGAGTGAGCAAGCATCTCGGTTGATATGTGCGCTGAAAACTCACCTCCGATAAAGGACCCCACAGGAGCGGACCAAGACCAAAGCCAACGACATACAAAGAAATACCCAGGATCGCAACATACTGGCCCATATGTAGCTCAGCCATCATGAACTGGATGCCACCCGAGTAAGAGCTCGAGGCAAACGCAATGCACAAAGTGGTAACCGCAAGCTGCGAAAAGAAATCAATCAACCAATGAACCCAAATTAAGTGGGCGGATGGCGTACAATCGCAGTGATGCTCCATCGCCTGAAAGGTGTCCACATGAATGGATTCTCTGGATCCTCGGGTGCCCAATCGACGACATATGGATCTTCAATCGTACCAGAGCCGGGATACTGCGCGTTTTCGTCGACGGCGGTTTGGAGCGATATGGTACGCTCTCGCATGACGCTGGTCGCATTACTCGATTCGCTCGAGGGTTTGTTGAGTTCCTTCTCGAGCCCAGACAGAGATGGCGCCTTGGACGGGATAGGAGTCGGCTCGTCTGGGTCGAAGCGATGTGTCGTCGAAGCGTTCATGGCGAGATGAAGTGCCAGGGACGGAGGGTGGAGAGGTTAACTTTGACGAGATGCCTAGCTCGGCGCGACACTGGTGCTTAAATGCATTCCGACCAGAAAAAATGTTGACTCAAGGTTAGCCGGCTAGGTAGCCCTCGGCACGAATAAAGCGCAATTTGGTCATAGTCGATGAGTCCCCACATGCAAACCGGCCCGAGTGAAGCCCGAACCCGAGATGCCTCGATTTCAGCGACTGCCTTGGGTCCTGCCAATCCAAACCGGATATTTAGTCATTGATGCCCGATGCCTGGGCGACACGGCCTCCGACCCCTTCCTCAATCCGGCAAAATTGACCCGGCCAATCCACGAGGAGCCGCGGGCAGCCCTCGGGATGTCGAGACCATTGCGTAGGTTGACAATCAGTTGAGTTAATCTTAGTAACTGAGTAACCTTGGAGCATATTCTCGACGCATACAGCCCACCTCCACTCTGCCTTCTTACTCACGGGTGCCGAGTCTGACCTATCGACTGATACATTACCCATCGCTTGGTCGCGAGCAGACGTTACCGCACCCCTGAGCCGAGGCGTCTTGCTGGCAGCCAGCCCTGCTCCCGCCATATCATGCGCCTCCTCTATATGCGTCGACCTATGCTGCAGTGCCGACGATGCCGTCCTTTATCTTCACGATGCTTCCAACCAAGACGTTCGACCGCTTGTCGAAGACTTGATTATGACCTAATGACGATAGACCTTCGCAGTCATATTACTCCGCGTGTTCGCGGCTGACCATCGTGGGGAGACAAGGGGCACTCGGCACCTGTGCCCTGTGCCCTGTAACCAAGTTTCAGAAGATAGTTCACTATTGCGGATACGTCGGACCGAACTGTTTTGGTGTATACATTTTTTTCATACAGTCGATGTTGTTCAGCCCACCGATTGTCGTGTCCATGGTCCGGGGTGATCGGATTCATACGATTTTCAACATTTGTTGTTCAATAAATACAAAGGTTCATCATATTCATTAGGGAGTGTGCCTGTGGTAGCCTCAGATGCTGTCACTATTCTACGCGTCTCCTAGCGATGATCGGAATTGGGCGCACGCGCGGCTTACGCTAGAATCGTGGTACAGTTCTATTATTAGTATGTACCTTCTCTGCGGCACATTTGCCCAACCTGCAGGTAAGGACGCACAAAACATCGAGTGTCACTTCCGGAGCCACCCGTAGCCACAAACATGGCACGTGACTCCAGCCACCCCCCTTCCCCCCCGCGGCCCAGTCATTCAAAGACTCGGTCCCGATTCCAACACATGTTTTGAAAATGTTAAAACCTAGTTACATACAATAGATAACAAGCTAATCTCTGCGCTCACGCGCTCCAACACATGTCTTATAGCGATCAACCACGTTTTAGATGTCCGTTCAGCCATGCACATCAAACGTTCACCAGGAGTCACAGCGGAAAACTCGATATTGAATGCACGACATCATAGCTAACGTACATATTCCACCAGAGCTGGATTAAGCGGAAGAACCAAGTGGGTGTACCGAAAGAGAGTAAACAGGGAACGAAAAGAGTGACTTTAAGGTAATGAGCGTATTAGTTGGTGATAAGCAAAATGCTCCAGAAAAAGTTCGTCCATGGATTGAAAAAAAAGGTAGCGACAAAGCATTTCATGCAGCAGCGTCGAAAAGAATAATAGTCCAGCGTTGATGTAAATAAATAGGGGCCGAGTCTGGGCGCAAGAGCAGACCCAGATCGGTCTCGCATGTGAGGGGGATGCAACCAAGAAATGAAGAGAGGAAAAAGAGCAGAGAGCGGGATCAAAAAACAAACAAACAAAGAGTAAGATGAGAATAATAACGAACGAGTCATCTAGTCATATCGCATATCGTATAAACACATCGTTTGAGCTTGTTCTTTCGGTTCAGGTGATCACTTCGGCTCCGGGAGCTGGGCGCGGTCGCAAACTGTAGATTCCTGTTGGGACAGATGGCACGGGTGGCGCGCCGGACACGATGCTCAGCTTGGACGTTCGTCGGCCGGGCACATTCGTATGCTCGGAACGTGAATGTGCGTGCCGGGGTCGAGTTCCCACAGTGGCTCGGGCAGCATCTTGCTCTCCGGCCACGGATCCCCGGCGGTCTCCCGCAACCGTTCGTGCATCTCCCGCCATAGACCTTTTGTCCCCAGCCGCAGACGCCGCACCCGAGCCCGAATACAACTGCATGGGCGACGGCCCTGGCCTTGGGCTGCCATTTGCACTCCCGCCACTCCGACTCCTGGGTCCAGTACCATACGGGGATGTCATGCCGCGACTGCGACCGGACCCGGTGGAGCCGCTCGTGCTCGGGTTGCCCGCAAACGGAGGGTTGGGCATACCCATGTTTGATATCATCGCTTGGTGCGCGGCCAGCATTGCCGCGTTGTTGGCTATGACTGCCTGGTTGAACATGATTGCGTTGTTTGCCAAGTTGACATCATACTCGTCCGGGTTGAGAACAAACGACAGACGCAGCGGTGAACGTGCACCGCTAAAGGTGCCCTGAGACGGACCCGACACCGAACCGGACGCCGATCCAGACCGAGCCAACGGGTACGAATTAGAATGAGGGAAACTGCGAGATGACGTAGACGGGGATGGGAGTCCAGAACCAAGACCAGCTGGGAAAGCCGCCGTAGTCGAAGGTGCCGAAGACGGCAGGCCCAGCGTCGCTAAACTAGGAGAAGCAGGAAGGCTCGATGCACCAGGTATCCAAGACATGGGGGGAACAAGAACAGGGCTCGCTGGAACCGGTACACCAAGATTTGCCTCCCCAACCGTGCTCCTTCTCTTGTGCGTAGCGCCTGCACTCCCTGCACTCCCGGTCCTGGCGTGACCAGCTCCGGCAGGCCGTGCCGGACTCAAACTTTCCCGCTTAGACAAGCCTTCGAGCTTCGATTCGGTCTCCCGGACAAACGATGCAGGTCGTTCCACCCCCGCCCGCGCAGAGTCCCGCAACATGCGTGCGCGTGCAAGTTCCTCCGCATATGAATACTTCTTATCCCTGCCTCGATCTGATCCTGCGTTAGGATCGAGCTCGTGCCGACTTTCGTGTTCGGACCGGCTAGCCTGCTCCCGCATCAACGTCTGGTGCCTCGCTCGGGCTTCACGTTCTGCCCGCTTTTTCTGTACGGCGACAAGGACGGCGAGTGGCAGGTCGTCCCCGTCGGTCGCATCCTCGTCGTCTGCGAATCGTACGCCACGTACGGCCGGCACCGACGCCTTGCGGCCCCGCCCCGATCCTGGCCCTGAGGCCTCCGCTTCTATTCTCAAGGTCGATCCTTCTTCTATCCCGGGGAGCGAGGTCGTACGTGCCGGTGACGTCGGCGAGGGTGTGTGGGAGGGCGGCTGGAGTGACTGCCGGCGTGACGAGGCCGCAGTCTGGATTTGGAGTGAGGGTTTGATGGCTTGCGGGGCAGAGAGGGGGGCTAGAGGATATTAGATGGATCGTCAGTCCGAAGCGAATAAGGGTCCAAAAAATGAGGCAGAAAGTCTGGAGCAAAAGCGCTCACCCAGGTCAGATTCGGACTCGCCATCCGAATCCAGGGCTAATCCAGCCATGGCGAGTGTCCCGTCTGAGAAATCGAGCATTTCAGTTCCTAGACCGCGAGCGGGCCGCACCATGTCGACCTCGACGCTGTCTTGGGCGGGGCTAAATACGCTCACCCGGTCCTCAAAGACCGGGCGAGCGACCCAGCGACGGAGGCCACGGCTCCACCGGCTGGTGCCTGTGCCAAGCTCTGCGATCGCTTCCTCGGTGCTCAGGCTTGGCCGTGCGCGGCGCGACGGGGTAGACGGCAAGCGGGGAGAGCGGGTCGCAAAGGACATGATCGAGGATTCTTCAGCCGAGGTGAGGGCGCCCTCTTCGAGCCTGCGAAGCACGCGGGCGCGGTGCAGGTGGGTGCGGAGCGAATGGGACGGTGGAAGCTTGCCACGCGTGACGACAGAGCGCGGGAACAGCGCTGGCGACGCAGGATCGGGGGCGGTGAGTGGGTGTGGGGTCCCGGCGCCGGCGCCGAACACTAGCGGCTGTGTAAACGCATGCAAAGCGAGATTAGCACGAGACGGTGCCGCTCGCCGCTGGACGTTGGCTAGGCCAGCGCGATAAACACTGCTGGCAGGGCTGGCCGTTCGGCGGCCAACGGGGGCTGCAAACGTGAGCACGGGTGGATGGAGCAAAACTGTCGGTGGTGGCGAGCGTGGGCGTGAGCTGTGGGTCGACTGGGTGTCTGATGAAGCGTCGTCCTGCGGCTCGCTTCGGGGCTGCTATCGTGTCAGCTGGAATGAAACACGTACGGGCGGTGGTGCTCACCGCTGGAGGTTGTCTAGGTGGTGGTGCCGAGGGGCGATGTTTTCGACTGAACGAGCGCAAGAGGGTGGCGGGCAGCCAGCGGAACGATTTTGAAGACCGAGTGGAATGCGCCACGCTGTCTGCCGAGGCCGAGGCGGCGTGGACGACGGGGACAGAGAGCATGTCGGGGGCGTCGATGTCGCTGGGCGTGCGCACACCCGAGCTGGACGACGAGCCGGGGCTGTGGTGGACGAGGGCAGGGGTGCTCTCGGACGCGCGCAGGTAGGTCACAGAGGGGGGGGAACGTCGCTTGTCGCGCCTCTCCGAGCTACCACGAGCGAGGCCGAAGGCAGATATAACACGGCGCATGGTGGTGCGAACGAGGCTGACGAGTGTTTGGCTGCTCCCCCCTCGTCGACAAGAACAAAATGCAACCCCGACGGCTTCCAGGGTTGGTCCCGGTGACAGCCGCGCACGTGCTCGTCCGGTACACAACTGTTCCTATATACTTCACGACGGTACCGGTCCCACGTCCCCCTCGCGGATCATCTCGCCTCACTCGCCTCGTTGGGTACATCTCACGCCTCGCCACCATCGTCTGCGTCACACACTACGCGAAATCCGCTGCTCGCTCACGTCACATTCATGTGACCTGGATCATCATCTACGTAATAGTCCGACCGAAACTAATATTGTCCTTGAATCTCTCTGACCAACGACCACCCCGCTCTACGCCCTTGGCCTCCGTGGCCCACCAGAATCCAACTCCGATGTGACATTGACAGACCCCAAATGATTTTCAACTTTTGCTTTTTGGCGTAATCCGCATTTCTATTGTTTTGGCGCCCGTTCCTGCACTAAGTGCGGCACGTTCGACGGCCCCTCGACCCAGCCTTTTTCGTCTATATGCTAAGCACCTTCAGTCAGCGCAATGCGCTGCAGTTTAGCGAGCAGATCCCCCGGAGCCCAACCACGTTTCTGAAGTTGCTTCAGCCTGGGAGAAAGTCTGCTTTCATGCGCCCCAGATCACATCCACGCCGGCGCCCCGTAAAGCCGCCCACCCATGCGCACAGCTCTCACCCACCAGGGTTAACAAAACACATGTATCGCTGACATATAAGTACTCATCTCTGATAGAGTCATCGTAGCTACATACCCCAATCATCGCTCGGACACCGCCGTGGGCGGGGAAACACCTGAATGCGTCATTTCAGACCCGTCTTGCTCCTGTCAAATTCGAACTCCAAACAGCTCCTAGATTTCACATCTCGTCAAACCCTCGGTGCCGTGCCCAAAAATACCAGATGTGAACCCTATCCGGAGGAACGGAACATAATGGACATTTTTGGTAGATTAGTGATGCGTTCAGGTGGCGAGTGGCTACGGCCGCTCAACTGCCAATCAATCACTTACATAAAAACCCTCACGTGATCTCACTTTTTTTTTTTTTTTTTTTTTTTTTGGTATCCATATTTATACTGCTACATGATCGACACGTCAAAACGCAGTGTGAAATCTGAGGCCGAACGCAAGAAACGAAGCGGGACAGACAGACGCAAGAGGCCACAAAGAGCGAGAGAAACGGGGGTACAACGAGGGATAGGGTAAATACTAAGTCAGTGTAAAACGGGGCCCTGAGGGCAGAGAGAGAGGGGCGGCGTCAGGCACGCGAACGGCCCAACAACCAGAGTGATGCAACGTCTAACTACCTACGTACTACGGGGCGTAATATATGCGAACCACCTGGAGCGAAAGACCCCGGCGATATGTTCACGAGCGGGGTCGGAAGGCGGACGACTGATCTAGGAAAGAGGCCATGGCCCTAAGGCCTGCGAACGAGCCATATAACTCTGACTGAGATAGGTACGGGGAGGCTTTCCGCAAATCACGTGATCTCACTCGTGGCTACACCCGCCTTCCACAACCCATCGCCCACAGTTCACAATGGCAAACGACGAGGCAAAAGTAGGACTCATTAATGAAGGGTACTATAGGTAAGGGTGTCCCCTTGTATAGCGCGTGCTAGCGGGATGCTGATAAATAGGCAGGGTTAGTAATTATGTGGCTACAGGTTGAGATCAAGTGGCTAATATTCCAGCAAAGTACACCGATATAGTGTTCGAATGGTATGTATATTGAAAGTAGAAGAACTAGCTATAACACACGCAATAAAGGTGGAAGATGATCACCGATCTGGCCGACCGTTCCGCACTCAAAGCATTCCTTCACACCGACTCGCTTGTCAATGAAGATTGCCCATGGCACCCAGGAAAGAAAGGCGTCGAGCTCTACATGGGTAAACTCTCACATACCCCCCCTCCCCCTTTCACTCACCCACCCCCGACAGGCACAATCCACAACGGAGAATCCCGCCTCTGCTTCTCCTTCAAACAAGTCGCCTACATCTCCTACTGGCTCGACGCCATGGGTCTCACCAGCACACTTCTTCCCGTCCCCTCCGCCTACTACCTCCTCACCCCATCCGACCTACGCGGCCCACCCTCACCCGTAACGTACAAAACCGTCTCTGAGCTCCGAAGCGCGCTCAAAGACGTCGGAAAGCACAATAAACGCGTCAAGACGTTTGCGGGAGACGTTGCGTTGGGCGAGCTCCGCACGGTTTTCGAGCGGGTGCGTACGGTGTGGGGGGAGCGTCGTGGTGTGTGGATGGCGATTGATTTTGAAGGGTGGGAGAGAGACCATACGATGATTACCGAGTTTGGGTGGGCGTTGGCTAGATGGGAGGAGGTTGAGGGCGAGGTCAAGGAGGGAGAGGAAAAGTTCAAGGAGGTGCATGAAGAGGGGCATTGGACTGTGAAAGAGTATGCGGCATATCGGAATGGGACGTTCGTTTCGGACAATCGTGATGTACGTGCTTTCTTTTTGCGTGCTCGTATCTTACTGACTGGGGACCCAGCGTTATGACTTTGGAAAGACCGAGGTCATGCTAAAGGACACGTTCAAAAAGCGGATTGGAGAGATGATCACCAAGTACGCTGCCCAAGGCCCGCTGTATCTCATCTTCCACGACCGATACGGAGATGTCAAGTACGTTCGCCGCCCATAGCTCTGTATGCGTCTTATCCCTTGATGCCTCGCAGGTATCTCCAACAACTTCAAGTGCCCGGGATATCCGACATCGCGTCTATCCCGAGTAAACCACCTGGCCCAGGAATCTACTGTATCGACACGGTGAATAATCTCCCGATTGACCCCAAATTCACATGTTAACAATCAAAACAGAAAGACATGTTTGCAGCGCTCGAAGGCGACTCGTCCCAACAGCGCGGACTCGAACGTGTCTGCGGGCTTTTAAAAATCCGAGGATTCGACCATCCGCACAACGCGGGGAACGACGCGCACGTACGTATTTTGCTCTTCTAGCCTGGTTGTTCCGCCTCCTTCTTCGCTCCATCCGCATGCAGCGCAGGCTGATCGTGCTTCTTGGGATAGTTTACCTTGGAAGCGTTGCGTGCTATGGCGTCCGGACAGCCGTTGGATCTTCAACGTGAAGCGCGTTGGCCAAATCAAACTGAAGTATTGTTTGGACAGCAACGAAGTGTAAAAGGTGTGAACGCGTTTTTGGACAGCTTGACTGATTTGTTAATGGTTTGGCGTGGTCTAGTCGAGTGGACGGAGCAGGACGACAGCGATTGGGACGACTATTAAACTACTTAGGTAGATCTTTTGAAAATGTTTGTGAAATTGGAATGTCGATCGTTTTCCGCCTTTATCACGAGTGTCGCGGACGGATAAAATTTCATGTCTTGAATGGCAGGAGATATAGCCACGGCGCTTAGTGAGAGGAAAACAGATGACAACAAACCTAAGATGGCGGGACAAACATGGCCGTGACTACGTGTTCAGACAATCTGGGAAACGGCGAACCTGCCCGAGCGTCCAGTACCGCACCGCGTCTGTCACGCAAAAAAAACCTGTGAATGGCGACTCAAACGCATGGCGGCCATGCCCCTGGAATCTTGGCAGCAATTCTACAATCGACCCTTGCGCAATGGACACTTATTTTGTCTCTCATCTTCGGCGGATGCTGCAGGCGAGCACACTATCCTATTTTGTCCACTATTAATTTTGTACTAATTACCTAAAAACCCGGCAGCAATGCCCTTGCCCTCGAATACACAGCTCGGCACAACCCCGACGCTGGCTCACTCATCACGTTCGCCCAATTCCTTCTCGTCGCGATTGCCGGCCTCCGGAACCGCCTTTACGTGGCACCGTTTCAACCATCTAATCGGGCTAAGCTCGTTGATGAGATTGCTCGCGCGCTGTTGACAGCGAGGGCAGGAACCGAACAGACTATCAAAGTTTCCGTACATGCGGAGAAAGAAACGGAGTCGAGTAGCCTGGCGGTGGATGTGGCCGAGAGATTAAGGACGCTGTCACCTGTGTCTGTTATTCGAGCTTCTCTGTCTGATTTTCGGCACACCCCGCCCGGCGGCGACAAAGTCTCTGCGTCTGATTTTGACTTGGCTACACTCAAGTCTAGGCTCCTGGAACCGTTGTCTCTCGGGGGCTCTCGAAAGTATGTGACCAAGGTCTACGACGGTTCGACTGGTCGTCTGGTCCCGCCCCCAAGAGTCTTGCCTACTGCTACGAGGCGCTCTATCTTGCTTGTCGACGGTTCAGCTCTGCTCGAAGACGATTTGCTCCCATTTTGGGACTTTCGGGTTGTTCTAGATGGGGCATACAAGCAGCGTGACGGAGACTTGTGTCCTACCATGGCGATCAAGGACGCGCAGGCAAAGCGTCCACGAATCACTTGGTCGAACATCGTTGTGCCCATGCCCCCGCTAGTCCAGCTATTTAGATTAAGGTTTCGCCCGCTCAAGGTTCCGCTATCACATTGGATCGTGCAGGTTGTCTTATTTTTGGTTACCTCGCTTCTGAACAACGCTGCGTTCAAGTATTCAATTCCCATGGTATGTTTTCATTGTGTCATTGGGTTCGACCCTCATAGAATCTGATGCCTGCAGGCTGTTCATATCATCTTTCGATCCGGAGGATTAGTAGTTAACCTCCTTTTGGGTTTGGCACTCGGCAAAAGGCTCGTCGCTCTCCGCTTATCCCCCGCCGAGCGCTATTTACCAAATGGCTCGCAGGTACACCCCAACTCAAATAGTTTCCGTTCTGCTGGTCACATTTGGGGTGGCCATGTCCACGCTTTCCTCCCTGTCCTACAAGCGCTCAAAACATAGTGACACGATGTCCGTCACCAGCGTATCATACCAGGATCAGCTTCTCGGCCTTGCTCTCCTCGCCGCAGCTCTTGTTTTATCCAGTTTGATGGGGTTTGCGCAAGAACGCACGTATGCAAAATTTGGCCGCCACTGGGAGGAAGGCATGTTTTATCTGCATTTTTTGGCTCTCCCCATGTTTGCCTTTCCGGGGATTGGAGGTGATCTTGTTCGACAAATCAAGATCGCAAATGCGAGCCCGAAAGTCGATGTTAGTCTTCATAGCCTCGTTGCATCAGCACATTCTTTTGCAAGTGCATCGCCCGTGTTCCGTCCTGGTGGGCCGTTGGGCAGGAACCCTGTCGGCGCAATGGATTGGGTTATGGAGCGGGTTATGGCGTTCCCGTTGTTCGCTATCACGCTGCCTTCATTCTACATTCCTCTTGCGATCAATGTCTTTACCCAATTCCTGTGCGTCGGCGGAGTACATAGGCTGACGAGTCGGGTGTCAAGTTTAACCGTGACACTTGTGTTGGTGGTGCGCAAGGCCGTCTCGTTGTGGATCAGTGTCGTGCTCGTGGGAGGGCGCAGAGGAGACATGTGGTTATGGGGTGGCGCATTGGCTGTAGTCGTCGGAACTGTAGCATACAGCTTAGATCGGGGTCGGCCGGCACCGAAGCCGTCCAAGGGTCACAAGGAGCTCTAATTGTAGCCTTGTTTCAATAGATGTTCACCGTGGAAAGGCACGCGGCCAAAAGAGTTTTGAACATGACATGAACGTAAGTACAGCAAATGCATAACATAAAGGAAGACAGGCAGCGGAGCATAAACGATCTACTCGTCTTCGTCCCCAGCAGCCTGCCCAGCCTGGAACAGCGCGATCTTTTGCTTGATGTTCTCCTTGCGTTGGGCATATGTGAGCTTGGGCGTTCGGTGCTTGAGCGATTCGGCTTTCCAGTCCTTGTCCTTCTCGGTCGGCTTGAAGGCCGGATCTTCGCGAATGGCAGCATAGGCGTTGGTGTAGATCTCCTCGATGTCCTCGGAGCCAACACCGTCGGCGAGGTAAGACGAGAATTGCTTCTTGAAGCTGCGAGTTGGTGGTTAATTATGCAAACGGAGAGCCGAATTTGTGGACCTACCGCTCGTCGTCTTCCTCCTCGAGGCTCTCCATGTATTCCGCGACATGCCCACCGAAGATATACTTCTTGAGGACCTCAGCGTCGAGGCTCTTGCTCTCCGTGTCATAGCCAGGGAAGCGCTTCTCGGAGTGAGGGATGAAGATACCGCCGTCGGACGCTCCCTTGAGCGCACCAAACACGCGGGAGCCAGTTGATGTGCGCTTGAGACCGACATCAAGGTATGCCTTGAAGGGTCGGGGCGCATCCTCGGCAGCCTGAGTCATGGAGATGGTGCCATCCGGCTCGGCGACACCCTGGTACTTGTCAGCGAGGCCAAGCTTGGTGAGTGCTCGGCGGGCGGCGAGGAGACCAGTTGCGTAGGCTGGTCAATGCTGTGAGTATCCAAATTACCATGCCAAACAGGGATAAATATACCAGCAGCCCAGTTGGTTAGACCGTGCTCAATCCCATACCTCGGGAGCTCGCGGGAGTTGGCAGAGACGAGAACGAAATCGCCCTGCAGGCGCGCATAGACAACTTGAACGACAATGTTCTTGTTGGAGAATCGAACGACAAGGCGGTATTTGGGCGCGTTGCTATTTCAATCGTAAATAAATGATTATGCTGGGATATATTCGTACTTACTATTTGTTCTTCGCCTGAACGACGAGGCGTTTGCGCGCATAATCTGAAATTCAAGGAACCATATGCGATTAACTAGAGGATGTTTAATTTCAGGCCGGAGCTTACAATCGGTTTTGCCCTCCCTGCGACGGCGGTACTTCACCTGGTACCGCGAAAAGTACGCATTGGTCTTGACCTGTTTGACGAAAGGCTGAAGTGACGTTATATTAGCACAGACTCGACCCAAAAGCCAAATTAACTCACCATCTAAAGCAACGTACCACCCAAAGATGATTTATATCAGCTCATGTGTACATCCAGATTTCAGCGGCCTCATCCAGCCATCCCAAGTCCACCCCATGCGGAAAAAATGACGTTGTATGTCGGATGGCACCGTGTGCGCGAAAAGCCGTAAATTCGGGGTGCATCTTACCTGGAGGGCCCGAGAACGTGTGTGGTGAGGAGGGGTGTGTGTACGACGACCAAAACTAGACCCTGAATTCTGGTTCCGGGCCGAAATCAGCCAGATGCTGTGCGGCGCCTATCAACCACGCCTCTTCCTCCCGACTACCACGACCCACGACCCGACACTCTACCAGAGCTCTCACCTTACCATGGACTACTCTGGATACTACGCACAGCAGGGTTACAGCAGCGGTGAAATCAACCCGTATCACCAGCCGTATCAACCGTCTGCCGCCGCGCTTGCGTGGCAACAAAGCGGGTCGTCGTCTCGCGCTCCTGCCAATGCCTACGAATATGATGTCGGAGCTGCTGCGCAGGGGAGCGCGTACGTGCCTGGAGCATTGCTCGACAAGAAGGGTGGATCTGGTGGAAAACTTGCCAAGGGGGGGAAGCGAACCACTGTGCTGCGCAAAGGGGCTGGAAAGGTGTGGGAGGACCAGACTCTTCTCGAGTGGGATTCAAGTGAGTCTGTTCTTATTTTAGCCGTTTATCATGCTAATTGACTGTTATCTAGGCTGGTCCCGTCTCTTTGTTGGCGATTTGAGCAACGACGTCTCTGATGACGTCCTTGCTAATGCGTTCAATAAGTACCCCTCTTTCCAAAAGGCCAAGGTGATTAGGGATCGCTTGTCACAGAAAGCCAAGTATGGCTTTGTTGCATTCTCCGACCCAGAGGACTTTTTGAGGGCTTGGAAAGAGATGGATGGTACGTTTGCCCCTTGATGGTGATATTCTTTGTCATTGATCTTTCCATAGGTAAATACGTCGGTAACCGACCAGTGAAGCTCAAGCGTGCTGATACGACGATCCGTGCCGTCGAGATCGGTCATCGCAAGGCGAGGCAGTTGGACAAGGAGAGGAAGAACATACGGAACAAGCCCTACTAAGTTATTCTCGTTATCGTTCCATCACCGATGTTTGTGCTATGGTTGACCTCTCGAATACCTTGGCGGTATTTCTAGGGCTAAATGTATTCTAACCTGACGCGTGTTGTCTCTTCTACACGTGTGAGTATCATAAGTACTATTATGTTTAAGCCTACTACCCGTTATCTCGCCTAGCATGGTCCCGCTAGTGCGCATGGACGCTGCACTGTTGATCCTGAGCATGCGGCTCTTATCATTTTGTCCCCTTGGGGTCTTTAAGTGGTGAAAAGAGTTCCATAGCGTTCTGCAGAACAAATCAGTATGCGGGTGCTGCCATTTGCCAATAGAAAGAGTGCACACTTCAGGCCGGAGATCTATTCCCGCTTTGCGGATTTCTTCCGTGGCATTCCGTGTAAGCTCCCGGAACTCAGAGTTCGTAGCTAACCTGACAGGCGTACGTCAAACAATGCCCGCTTTACTGGAAACGTTTCACTCACTTGAACAGTGTGAGGCTGGAAGGAGGGGTTGACATGTCGATGTCTGTGTACACGCCGATGGGCATCACGTTTGGCTTATGACGTTGGGACCCAACACATACCACTCTTCTGGAGAAACTGAGCCATTTTACCTATAAAACAGTATCACTACTATATCCCGTGCATCTACGAGTAGGAGACTCACTCAGCGCAGCTAATACCTCTGGTTCCTCCGCAAGCTGGTTGAAGAGCGGGGAGTGCCTAAATCTCGCCATGAACGAGTCCGAATCTTCATATGCCCTGCGTGCTGGCGTAGAACCAAAAGGGCGGAGTAGCCGACTTTGACTAATCGATGTGACTGGTCGAGCGGCCTGCGCTCTGTGTCGTGCGGCAATCCGGAGTGCATTCATGGTGGTTGATTGGGAAGGATTTAAATTTGGTATGACGACTTATCGGTTCCCACACGTGACCCACTGGTTTACTTTTAGCGACAATGGACGGAGACTACTATTCTATCGACTCTATAATTGCGGACCAGCAGGTCTGTCCCTCCGAGCATTGGCGAGAACAATCGAGTCTAAGCCCTCGTAGAAATTAGTATGCAAGTTCAAAATCGACGTCCCAGACATGGGTTTCATTGATGGTGGTCATGAGAAGGATGTGCGTGAACCTCGCAGGCTAACGACGCGGTTAACTTTAATTCTACCTGCCTAGATTAAAGAGCAGAATGAAGTCGGGCTCCCATTTTGGCTCGTCTCCCCGCTGCTTACTGGCGATTGGATCGACTTTGACATCCCAACGCCGTTTGGCCAGAGGGTGCAGCGCGCGCTCAAGGCTGACACAAAGAACGTCAAGCTTGCGGGGCTGGTGGGAGGGAACGGACTATGGTACAACTTTGGGAGGGCTATAGCTGAGATGTAGGTGCGTTGTTTTTGGGTGTTCGTAGCATGTTTATGGTCGGACGGGTGTTAGGCTCGTAGAAGGCCAGCGAGAGTCGTTGTCTAAATTACTTCTAGAGGTACGCACCTATTCACTGCATAGTTCTCTTAGTTGATTATAATGTGTCACTTGAAGACTTTCAATACTCGCCTCGGGGACATATGGGATCAAGCAGTCTACTTTGGTGGCGGCTCTGGAACGCGGGGAGGCCAAGGCAACGATATCTCGGGGGAATTTAGGCAGGGTCTCGAAGCAACAGAACGACAGCGTATGCTCTGCCCTCTTGCGCCTTTCGTCCCACTATCGGCTAACGCGACTCCAGTATTCCTCCTAGCGCAGGAAACCACAAACCAGATGCGTGAGTGGTCGGAGAGCTCTGACCGTCCTCGGTAGACCGTGGCGTGGAATAAATGCAGAATGGGATATGAGTGTAGTGGGTGTAAGTGACACGTCATCTCTCTTTCTTCGACTCTGTCCCGTCCGCCGCCGCAGCCTCCTGCGCATGCACCTTTCGCAGCTCGTGCAAAAACCTACGTGTATTTAGCAATGCTTTCTCGGGCTAGTACTGAATGAGCTCACCACTTGATGCTCGCCCATAAACCGCACTCGACCCCAATCAACGCGATGATATGTATGTTCCCAGACGTTAGGTAGAGTAAGGATAGTAGGACCGATAGCAGTAACGCCAGCGCTCCATCCACAATGAGAAGGAATACAGGGTGGCGGGAAGAGCCAGGCTTGAGTATCTCTGCGAAAATGGAAGGAATGACAGAGCCCGAGTCCGCGTCTTCCGTTTGCTCGTTGCTCGACATTGCGGTGGATGTGTCAGAGACTCGGGCGCTTTGACACGGGATACATTTATTTCAAATTCATCAGTCGCGGCGCTTGACTTTAACCTCATGGCCTCTGATCTTCCGCCTTCATCTCCTCCTTTACCCGCCCTACAAGATCTTTTGCAGAGTACCGCTGGACCTTCCGCGAACGAGATCCAACCAGACGACACACAGTTAGATGACCCCCTCCCAGCTTCCATCACTGACACCCCTCAAACCTCGCCTGCGCAAAATATCTTCTACTCTGTAGAGTATCCGGGCTATGTCCAACCACTTCCATCATCTACAGCACATGCCATTCGTACTCTAGGTGGCCCGAAATCACTGGGTCGTGCCTTTGGCGAAGGTGGGCGTATCCTAGAGCTCCAACTGCAACCCGACAATCCATTCGCTCATCCGGTGACTGGAGATGTGGTGGCTACGAATAAATTACTAGTCAAAGTAGTCATACGGCGGAAAAAAAAACCTTTAGAAACTTTGGACGGAACTGCTACCCGTACGAGTGCAACTGGAGCTAGCACGACAGACAAGGGGAAGGGGAAGGAAGTAGAGACTAGCGCACAAGGCGGGCAATCTGCCGGAACTTACACGGCAGAAATTGTTGGTGTTATACCCAAGACGGTGCGGTTCAGAAGTATGTCTCTGTTTTATTTGTCTCCCGTGCGTTTACCGACTACCCCAGGTATGGCCGACTTTCAATACCAGCCTGACGAAGACGATTACATCGTACAGATGCGTCGCGCTATGGATAGGCTCAACGGTATATTTCATATTTTGTTACCTTGGGGCCCGACACACATTAATTGCCTGTTTCATTAGTTGACACCGTGCGGTCCTTTGACTTCGAGCCATTGGAGGAGAACTATGGTACTGGCCAGCCTGCGTCTCAGAACTCAACCACAACAGACCCCGACCGCATGGAGGTTGACGACGACCCAACCTCTTCTGCAGCGCCCACCGGAGCTGTGCCGACAAACGCACCTAAAAGCCAGCTGAAGCTGATCCCACCTCCACTGTTTTCGCGGCAAGGCATTGCCCAGCACTACAAGTATGTGCACATGTCTACTTACTGGGCGGGCGATTAACATAAACAAGCCTAAAACAGAACCCGATGTCTGTCATCCATTCTACAACGGACCCCACGACTGGCGAAGAAACGCGGCGGTATATTCATAAACACCGCATTAAAGGAAGCATGGCTCCTGCAGCTATTTCATGGGAGAACGAAACGGTCAGAAATCCGATAGGCGGAAGTGTCACTTGGACTAAGCTGGCCATGCCTCTTCGAATAGGTCCCGACTGAACCACCGAAGCATGTACTTGACGCCAAAGCCCAGGCAAAGCCACATCTACTCACCAAGTTGCACGAAGTGAGTGCTACCACATTTCTCCTTAAATAAGTACTCAATAACGCTGCCCTGTTAGTTGTTTGAGCAGCGGCCGGTATGGAGCCGCATCGCCCTTGAAAATCAATTTCCTGCTCTTGAGGGAAGGGAAATCCACAAGTACGTATAGTACCACAAAGGCCTGGCGCTGTTAAACTTACGATTTGATACTTTGTATTAGTATGAAAGTGCACATTTCCCTGGTTGCGTATACGTTCAGCGATGGAGCATGGCGTGACACGCTTCTGAGACTGGGGTACGATCCTAGAAAGGACCCACAAGCACGTTTGTAAGTGACGTTCAACCGTTGAGTTTGTCTGCCATCACTCACGCCATTCCTGCCGTTCATACAGCTATCAGCGCGTTTACTTTAGGAACACCGCAAATGAGGACGCTCGCCGCAAGTCTCTTGTAGAGCGCAGAGTAGGAGGCGATAATTCGGCTGAAGCGGAGTAAGTGCCATTTTCTCTGGTTTAGTTTGCATATAGCCTATGGCTACCCAAAGAACGTCCGGGAACGATCGTGAGTCCCATATCTTCGACGGCCAAACACTTCACGCGGGGGCTGCATCCTTCCAACTGTGCGATATCACCGACTCTTTGTTGGTGCCTTTGATCAATGACGAGAGGTCCGTAAGACAAGAACCAGATGTATGTACCTCCAGGCCGCCCTTCCAAACAGCCTCTTACTTTTAATATTTCTGCTTCACAGGTCGCAGATGGCTGGTATACTTCCCACGAATTTGCGCTCATCAAGGCCGTTGTTCGGCGCAAACATTTTAATCTTCTCCAGGGCAAGATTATTTCGGACAAGGACTGTGCAGACCTTTTCGTGCCAGGCGGGTTATCTTCTTCAAACAGAACTGTGCGCACCGTGCCCTCTAGCGCAGGCAAGAAGTTCCCTCGAAAGGCCAGAAGCAAGCGTCGGCCAGTTGCGCCGGAGAGGTTGATGGTGGGTCAAGCCATCTTACCTTTAGGGTGCTATAGATTCAGGTTCTAATTTTTGTATGTAGGCGGCCGAACTCGAGATTGCGCTTAGAAAGGAAAGAGAGATGACGGGTGCAAGGGAGACCCCAAGAGCTGGCGAAAGCGAGGCAGAAGGGAGTGCAGGCCCGGGGGAGGCGATGGAGGAGGACGAGTAGAACTGAATGCAATGAAACCCTATTGCTCCAAACATTCTCAAGCAGTCGCCGTGTAATTCAGATGAAAGGGGTTGGGCATGTCATAACGATAGCGAAAGCCATATGATGTACAAGATGGATGAGAGGGTGCTTATGCCAAACGACCGATCATGCCTCTGCCTTCTTAGCGGCTATCGCTTTTTGCTGTATCAGGTATAACATTGATAATCGAGCTAGGGCGATTCAAGGGAAAGGACTTACCGTGCCCAGTCGCGCGAACTTCTGGTTTCGTCGGAACTACATAATCGTTCGCTTAACAACTTGTAATGCCATTTAATCCAATATTTTGTACCTTAGAATCAACCTAGACACAATGAGTTAAATAAACATAGGAAACCGAGCGTGGTTAAGACTGTACTCACCCCCTTCATTGACCCAGCAAAGTGCGTTTTGGGCTTCTTAATCCCATTACGGTGAGCCTTCTTGTTCTGGTTGTGATTGGTATGGCTAGATGATTCATTTGCGCACTCTCAGCTATGTCAATTCCAAAGCCTCTGTACGAACTCACTTCTTGGATTTGGCCATACTGCCTGGTAGAGATGGGTCGTTGACGTCGGTACGTTCCGGGAGAAAGACTGCTTCCGGTCATCCGGATGCAAGTTGGTGCTAGCAAGCACCACCCTTATCCTAAAGCGTTTATCTATACTACCGTGCATACAGGCAGCACACATAGGTGATCCTAAGCTAATATGCTATCCACCTAATTCTGCTTGAACAAATAAACAATGTTACAGAGTGAAAATTCGACGAGTCGTCAAGGGACAAACGCAGACGAGACTAGACGAAACGCACTGACATGGACCAAACGTGCTATAAGGTAAATATCTTCAACTGAACCTGTCAAAAAGGCCGCTTGAAATCGTAAAAAAAAGATCAAATTTAGGGAATTGAGTGATCTTCATCCTCGCCTTCGATCTCTCTGCTTGCCCCAGTGTCTCCACTTCCCCCGTATAGCTGGTACTATAGCTAATCTACAAAAAGGTGTGATGCCGACCACGAGTTATCAGGGACGAGCTGGTAGACAAGCCATCTTATCCTCAAATGAAGCCCAGGCAATAAAATTTGCCTCGGAATGCTTGAAAAGAAATCGCGAAATCCCAGGAAGTAGTGTGCTGATGACTGAAATTTGCCTCTTCGCACCGGTGTAGACTGACTATACGAGCATATACCTGGGAATCGCGGATTTTTTGTCCGGAAAACAGTGTCTGCACGCAGGAGTAGGGACGTTTTAATTGAAAGTGCTGAAATAAAGTCATTTGCGGACGTAATGATGTGTGTACACTTGAGGCCTTGGAGGCTTTCGTAGGGGACCATGGGCTTCTCCAGGAATGCCCGCCAGATGGCGCTTGATACAGTTTCCCCAGCATAAGATCGTATTCGTCTTGTTCAGTGACCATGAGAGCCTCAAAGGCATCAACGGTCATATCCGTCCAAATGAGCTGAAAGAGAGTGGATTGCGCCGGGTTGGTGTTTCGAAGTGAGACGACGCTCTTGACCAACTCGGTGCTTCTGCTACTCCCTTTCGAAACGTCCTAACATTATTTTCCAAAATATTAACCAGCATAGGTGATATTCGTTCCCACGCTGTGTTTGAGGGTTAGCCCAAGACACGCGAAACATAGTCGCCACCCACATACCTTTTTCGGAAAGTCGCTCTGGCGTATTTATGAATGCGCGCCAGAAGAGCTTGTCCTTGACGTCGTCAAAATCCTCATCCGACCATCCTAGTCTCCGCAGGCGACCATTAATCCTAATGCCTATTAATAACTAAACAAACCATGACACCTGAAAATACTCACTCATCACACCGTACCTGCAAGAGGGCCGCCTTTCGTTTGCGTTCCTCATTTTCCATGACGTTGTAAATAGGCCGCGCATGCTGGCGGGGGCGGTTGAGCTGCTCGAAAACGGCGTGAAAGCATACACACCCACCATGGCCCTTTGCAGTATTTCAAGTTCCTTTTTAGCTTTCCATATCTCCAAAGAAGTCTTATCCATTGTGGAACTAGCTCCACCGATAATGCTTGCCGTTGTCTCCACATCACTACGGAGACAATAGCCGCGCAGGTCACGATGAACAGAACTGTACGGGACTTGAGAAGGTGCTATATCAAACCTGATGAGACTGAACAGCAATTTGTTCAATATACCGACGGACCGAATGAAAACAAAACGCGATTACCATCTGGAGGCACAAGGGTCACATAAACGAACCCGAAGTTCGGGGAAAACACTCATCATGCTTTCCGCACTTTGTACTCCACATTCCTGTCCAATTGATCATGAGGCCACTGAAGTGCTAGACAGAGCTCAATGTGCCTTACAGAACACCAGGGGGAGAAAATGAGCGCCGCGTAGGTAGGCTCACACATGTCAAACGGGCAAGTAGGGAGGTCTGGCACGTTTGATCGCGCACGCTCCCAGATGCGGATTGCCGAGCGGTGCATCAATAGTGCGCGAAGTGACTTGTTTGTCTGGGCGAGTGATATGATATCTCTAGGATCTAAATACGAGGCTATCTATTGAGCGTGTAAGTGAATTCTAAAAAGAACAAGGTAACGATCTGTTGCTGACCTCAATAAATAACTCGATTGACAAGTCGAGCAAGCCTGCTGGGTGCTGTCCGTGTATGATACTTGTTAAGTGGGGGCTTGTACAGTCGATCTCCGAGACCCCTGGTCGATTAGGCACGCTCTCGTGAGCAGAGCTAGCCAACGCTGGATAGAACATCTAGTGCGGTAGGGACGGTAGTGAAGAGGGTAAAAACTTGAACTCCTCCGTCGACACCCCGCCATCACGTGCAGGCACCGTTTTAGTTTTTAACTCGGACACCAAGCAAATTGGCCGTCCGCAACTGTCACGTTTGGAACCCAATATATATTAGGCTCACATGAGTTTAAATCTATTGATAAAACTCCCCCGCTTGCTCCACTTGATCTCGCCTTATCATAATCGTTCTTAATAGCCAACCACTAAACGCTGACTCTTGCTCACCCGGCGCATATACCCAGTGCCAAGTAGTACTATTGCCACTCGAGCTCCAGTCACAAGTGTACCGTTCCGTATTGTAGCCCGCAGGTAGACCCTATCTACTTGAGTTAGGTTTTCCAAGCAGAAGGTTGCGCTTGGCTAAAGTATCTCCAAAAATTTTAATACACACAATGTGAGGGCGTTTCCTGATTGTTGGCGCTGAAGGGGTACTTCTAAGGTGTGCGGTTGCCGATCATAGGGGTAGTGTACACGGATGGAACAGGCGGGAATTGCACTGCACCTAGCCCCTGTACTACCTAGTCCCATTATATGCTCCCAAACATGGATATTTGTTGCCCGTTTCTCGGTCGATCCGAAGACGGCCATCCCCGAAGATCTGGGGATCCGGGGTTCTCGCAATATCTGGGAGTGACGTCTATACTAAATCCGAGGGGGGGCGGTGAGTAAACCACATTTTCACCTGACCGGCGACTACCCGCTTATAATCCTGTATTTGACCGTTCAAAACCTTGCGCATATAGTTGTTTTTGACACACTTTTCAAGCGCGATTGCACCAAAAAATTCGCAACTAGCGTTTGTGGACAAGACTAAGCCGAGTTCGACGGCTTACAACCAGTTTATATGGTACCATTGGCCCGTTCAAGCAAATTCGTAGTCTTTCTCCGTGGTCCTACACATCTCCACCCATGACTCGCCCCCATCGGCCGAGCAACTCCGAAAGGGTCCCACCCCGGCCGACACCCAATTAGATGACGTCCATTCGTATAAATATCTGATCGACCCCAAGCATTCAACCACACCAAAAACTCGTTCACGACTCGCACACGATTCGTATCTGATCTGCATTCTTATAACTGGAACCAAATACTAAGAAAACTCGTTTACGATGCCGACTGCCGTCCCGCCCCCGCGCACGTTGTACGACAAGATCTGGGACGACCACGTCGTGTGCGTTTTGGTTGTTATTATTACTCTGTTGGAGTTTACTCACGTCGTGGCGGCACTAGTCACACGCAAGAAGATGGTGTAACCTTGCTCTACATCGATAGGTGCGCAGGGCATTCGCTTTAGGTCAAACCGGAACTGAGTCGGGATACAGACACCTCGTGCACGAAGTGACCAGTCCTCAGGCGTTTGAAGGCTTGCAAGTCTCGTCTACTGTGCACCTTGGAAACACCGACTGATCTCGCGATTTTTCGTAGGAGAAACGCAGGTCGACCCGTCCGTCGCCCCGACTGCACGCTCGCAACCGTCGACCACAATGTCCCGTACGTCTCCACCTCCGCTTGTCCTGCTTCTTGCCAACTAAAGTAACGCCACGCAGCACGTCTTCTCGAAAAAACATGACGACCGTCTCCGAGTTTATTGCCGAGCCCGATTCGCGCGCGCAGTGCGTGGCGCTCGAGGAAAATGTGCGTGAGTTTGGGCTCACGTACTTTGGGATGAAGGATCGCCGGCAGGGGATCGTGCATATCATCGGACCTGAGCAAGGATTTACTGTGAGTCGTTGACGTTCTTGAAGGACAGGGGGAACTAAGCGTCATGTAGCTGCCCGGAACGACCTGCGTGTGTGGTGACTCGCATACATCCAGTACGTCCCCCACCCACCACCCGACCCAAACTGACACGAGTCCTACCAGCCCACGGCGCATTCGGCGCGATCGCATTCGGCATCGGGACTTCCGAAGTCGAACACGTCCTCGCCACTCAAACCCTCATGCAAAAGAAATCCAAAAACATGCGGATCAGCGTCGACGGCACGCTCCCAGCGGGCGTCACCTCCAAAGACGTCATCCTGCACATCATTGGTGTGATCGGCACTGCGGGCGGCACGGGCTGTGTCATCGAGTACGCCGGGTCGGTGTTTCGCGGGTTCAGCATGGAAGCGCGGATGAGCGTGTGTAATATGAGTATCGAGGCCGGTGCGCGCGCGGGGATGATTGCGCCCGACGATGTGACGTTTGGGTATCTCAAGGGACGACCGTTGGCCCCGCGCGAGGGGCCCGAGTGGGATCGCGCGGAAAAGTATTGGAGGTCGCTCAGGACGGACGAGGGCGCCAAGTTTGATGTCGAGGTCGCGATTCAGGCGGAGGATATTGTGCCGACCGTGACGTGGGGGACGTCGCCGCAGGACGTGGTCCCCATTACCGGGCGCGTGCCGGACCCTGCTGCCGAGCCCGACGCGATCAAGCGCAAGGGGATGGAGCGCGCGCTCACGTACATGGGGCTCGAGCCTAATACGCGGATGGAGGCGATCAAGGTCGACAAGGTGTTCCTCGGGTCGTGCACGAATGGCCGGATCGAGGACTTGCGTGCCGCGGCGGCGGTCGTCACTGCCGCCGGCCCTGGCGCCAAGGTCGCGGACGGTGTGGTGGCGATGATCGTGCCTGGATCTGGGCTGGTGAAGCAACAGGCCGAGGCCGAGGGTCTGGACGGTGTATTTGTCCGCGCAGGGTTCGACTGGCGCGAGGCGGGGTGCTCGATGTGTCTGGGGATGAACCCGGACCAACTTGCGCCTGGTGAACGCTGTGCGAGCACGAGTAACCGCAATTTCGAGGGCCGGCAGGGCGCTGGTGGGCGGACGCATCTCGTGAGCCCCGCGATGGCGGCTGCGGCGGCGATGACTGGGCATTTGACCGACGTGCGCAAGTTTATTGGAGGTGGGACGGGTGAGGCTGGGGCGGTCAAGGTGACCAACGCGATGGATTACCTGACGGACGACGTATTGCCGCCGCCAAATCCGATCCTGCCCGCTGCAGCGCAGGATGCTGGGGTGGACGAGGGCGTCAAGACGAGTGCGCCGGTCAACCAGTTTACAGTGGTCAAGGGAATCGCGGCACCGCTTGCAATGGCCAATGTGGACACGGATATGATTATCCCCAAGCAGTTTTTGAAGACGTTGAAGCGGACGGGCTTGGGCAGTGCGCTCTTCCATACGCTCCGGCTGGACCCCAAGACGGGAGAAAAGACGGATTTCGTGTTGAACAAGGCACCATGGGACAAGGCGAAGATTCTGGTCGTTACGGGTGAGAACTTTGGATGCGGGAGCAGCCGCGAGCATGCGCCGTGGAGCCTGTGAGTGGTTTTGGTGTCTGAAACAGGCATAGACTGAGAGCTCGCGCAGGAAGGACTTTGGGATCCAGACAGTGATTGCGCCAAGCTTTGCGGAGATCTTCAAGACCAACTCGATGCAGAACGGGCTGCTGCCTGTGGTGTTGCCGGCCGAGTCATGTGAGTTGTTGTACCAGGATGCTCTGGCCGAACAGGAGCTCGAAGTCGACTTGGACAAGCTAGAGGTACGACGGCCAAATGGACAGGCGGCGATTCCATTCGAGAGTGAGTGTGCAAAAACCCAGATGAACTTGCGCTGACAATCACCCAGTCGAGCCGTTCCGGCGACACTGCCTGCTCAATGGCCTAGATGACATTGGGATTACGCTGCAAAAGGGGGCGGCAATTGAGGCGTTTGAGGCACGGCGGACAGACACCTGGCCGTGGCTGGATGGGTTTGGGTATGCCAAGGGCGGGGGGCGAGTAGAGGCCGCCGCAGTGCGGACGCGGGGGAAGAAAATGGACTGGTAGAATATTTGAAATGTTACATTACCGACAGGGTTTGTGTTCTCTTCGACGACGTAAGACACCCCAAGCACCATGGCAAGCAGTACTTATGCCCATTTGCTGTTTGTTTGCACCGAGCTGATCGCGCCGTGCCAGGGAGTAACGTCCCCTCGTATTACTTCCACGCTGCCGACGACGACCCCGACGACGACCACAACGAAGCCGACACCGCACCCGCTGCTACCCCTCGTCCCCCGCGCGCTGCTCCCCCCGCCAACCGCAGGCTCGCCATCGTCGAGGTCGACGCCAGAGACTCAGGCAAGCCCCGCCGTTTCGACCGCTCGCGCGTCGCGCTTGTCGCTCCGCCCGACACCGCCCCGCCCGGTAGCAAGCCGGCCAGCGGAAGCACCTCCCCACGCGACGTCGGCATCGTCGGCGGGTCGTTTGCCGCGCTCATGGACCGGCCGCCGGTCTCCTCGCTTGCCCCGCTGCCCGTCTTCCAGCCATCGGAGCGCACGATGACGCCGCAGCTCACACCCCCCATCGGAGAGAGCAAGCAAATCGGTGCCAAAGTTGCGCCGCCTGTCACGACGCGTCTCGGCTCGCAAGACAACTGGCTGCCCCCGTCGCCCACCAAGCCTGTTCCACCGCCCGTCGGCCCTCGTGGGGCACCCCCACCACGTCCGCCTCGTCTCCACTCTCCCCCTCCACCGCGCGTTAAACACAACGGGAGCCCTGCCGCGTCCTTTCAATCCCTCGCCTCAGTCATTTCGCCCCCAGTGGACCAGACGAAGCTGGCTCCGGTGCAGCTGGGGCGCGGTAATTCGGACTACTCGATTATAGCTGTGTCTGATAGCAGCACCAGCGAGTGAGTTGATCTTTTATATGTACTTTTTGGGCGTGATTGCTGAGATTGCGGGGTAGACGCAACACCCCATGCGAGGAACTGGCTGAATCTGTACCACGGGACAAACCACCGGTAAATGGATCGGGCTCATCGCACAGGCGCGAGGGCGCGTTTCCGGCTCACTCGGTCTTTACCCCTCAGTCTCAGTCACACGCTGGGGACGGTCTTCCAGATTCATCATCTGTGAGCGGCGACAGTACGTTTTACCTTGATGATAGACGTCCCCTGCGTGTCGTCGGCCAGTCCGACGACGAGAGTGGGAGCGATGACGACCAGGACGTTAAAGATGACGAGCGCACCCCCCATGCACGAAAGAACACCATTACTTCACGGTCTTCCCACATACATACTACACCTTCCTCTATCTCCCATTATACACAGTCATCCGGCTCCAACTACACTCCTCCCAACGTATCCCGCACGCAGACCCAAGACCAACATAATGTCAGTCATACAGGCACAGACGACATGGAAGACCTCATTGCGACCGTTGGCACTGCACTAGCTGATCTTGGTCTAGACCCCGCAGACGTCCCTCCCCCAAACGTTTTTCCACCACCAGACGAGTCCAAACCATCACGGCCAGGGAGTGTCAATCACGGTGCACGTTCCTCGCCCATGGGCAGCACCGTCAACCTCGTCCAGTCCAGCAGTTCGCCCCGAACGAGCATGGGTGACTATGCCAGGGGCTCTCCCCACACGACCATAACGGACCTTGCACGTGGATCTCCGAGAACGAGCTTGTCTGATGCTGCGCGCGGCTCTCCTAGAATGGGCGCTGTGGATTTCCCGAGGACAGAGGCGCGCGGCTCGCCGCGTCCGAGCATGACCGAAATTTCCAGGGGCTCGCCTAGGCAGAGTTTGAGAGGCGAGGCGCGATCCGTGTTAGGTTCGGGGCCGGGGTCACCTGCTTCACGGGTGAGGGAGATGTCGCCCGACAAACATAGGATAAGCAATGGCAGAAGGAGCGGGAATGGGGGGTCGGAGAAGCCAAGGGCACGCGAGGCAGAGACATTGCCGGATGCGCAGATGCGGGGACCGGCGCAGTCACGTTCCCCCGATAGGGGAAATATTCCCCTAATTACTAGGATGTCGTACGAGCAGACGTCTCCGGGAACCGCGGCGTCGACATCCACAGGGAGTACCCAAACGTTCCCGTCGCCTACTTCGCCCCGCTCCAGCGCGCAAAACCCGTCGCCCCAGTCCAATGCACGCACTCTCCCTCGTGCCCGGAGCTCCAACTCGCTCGCGCGTGGTGCCCGGTCGTCGCCGCTTCGTAATATGGTGGACCAGTCGCGGTTTAGGCCGAGCGGGGCACCGATGCCGGATAGCTTTAGGTTTGACGATGTGTTGCGGATGAAGACGAGTGCGGAGCGCGCGCAGGGCTATGTGAGAAAGATTAACCAGCTTGCGGCAGAGGATTCTGGGCTGGGATATTGGGTTGGGTTCATGAAAGGCCGAGGTACGTCGTTTTCTTCTCTTTCGGTGAGCACGAGACCAACTATACTTTGCGTTCAGTGCGTCCAGGTCCAGACGGCCAGTCCCCATCTAGTGGCCCTATCTCGCCGAGCGCACTCATCACAACATTTGGCCCACACGGTCCTGGCACACGACGACAACATCCACAGCCGCGGCACGTCTCGGGTGGGTCGACTACATCGGAAGCAACGTTTGCCGTCCGACCCGACGCGTACGTCGCGACCAACATCAGCATCCGCGCTGAATCGCCCCCACTCGGTCCACCACCGAGTCTACCCTATCCGTCCCTTGCGCGTGATATTGGCATGAGAAGCGTGCCTCCAACGTCGCCTACTGGTATAGGTGCCGCTGCCGTAGGGGGCGGGTTGAGGGCCAAAGCGGGCGCGGTCGGGTTTTTGTCGTCCATCGGGCGCAAGACGAGCACGCGGCGGGACCGGGATAGGGCAGTGATGCAGCAGGCGCGCAAGGTGCACCCCGCTGGAGGAGGGTATGCAGAGTTGCCGGCTCCAGTCCGTCAAGTGCAACTGAGCGCTGTACCGACCATCCCGGGTGGGCCGAGAGCGAGGGGTACGAGGTCTGGAACAGGTGCAGGGAGGAGAGATGGAGATATCGGAGGGCAGATAGGAGGTGCAAACTTAAACCCCCGCGCGAGTGTGATCATGATCGGCGGGCGAGACTCGTTCCAGACCATGTCGCCCGACGGGAACGGACGGCCGGTGTCGATACGCGTTCCGTCGTCGAATGGACACGGCGTTCTGGTTCCGAATTTGCCGCCGAATGCGTCCCCCTCGACGTCGGTGTTTGCGTCCAGTCCGACAGAGCGGGAGCGGGATAGGAGTGGGATGAGGAGCCCAGATGCAAGGTCGTCGTATCGGAGCGCAGAGGGCGGGAGCGTGTATAGTGGGCGGGAGAGTTTGCGAGATAGGGAGAGCGTGTATGGTGTGCGGGGGAGTAGTGTGCCCGGGCACGGAGGAAACCTGAACCAGCTGGCGGACGTCTTGCCGCATGTGGATCGTGCGGTGTTGGCTGGGTATCTGGAGCGGGCGGGCGGACATGAGATTGATGCGATTAGTGCGTATTTGGAGGATGAGAAGCGCGCGAATACTGCGAATGCGGGAACGGGTGCTGCTAGTGTGGGGAGATATATTTGAGGGGATTTGGGTGTTGGTGTGAAGGTACTCTTGAACACTGGGGGGGTACATTCGAGTTATGGGAATAGCTGTCTTGTATTGTATCATTTGCTCTTTTGTTTCTTTCGTCGTTTCGTGTTCATCGCTCGTTGAAATGTCTTTCTTTTCTGCAGGACAATAGTAATACACTTTGGTTCCCGCCTCTTTCTAGTTCCCAAATCCTCCTCCTGCGGGTCTGAGCCCTCCTGCGCCTGGGCGTGCTTGTGTGGGTTGAGCGGCGACTGTATGCGCGGGGGTGAGTGTGCACTCCACTGTTCATACCAGAGAAACGTACCCCTTGGCGCGTTTCTACCCCTTCCAAACGTTCCACCCGTCACAGACTGGAACATGCTCGACCCATTCCCTCCAGCGCGCCGTTGGAACCGCATCTGGCCCTGTTCTTCTTCAGCGTCGATCTCGGAGCCGGACAAGGACACCGCATTCCGTTGCTGTAGAGGAACTGGGTTGAAAGCACGGGACGCAGCGGTAGTCGTGGCACGTCGCTGGAGCGAGAACTGCTGGTTCCCTCCGCCCATACCCATCCGAGTGGGTTGTTGGATGTACCCGTTGGAAGCTTGGGCATGGCGGAGTGGTGTGCGTTGAACCTAGGGACGCAAAGTTTAGGCAGGGGTAGATTGGGAGTGTGGATGCAGCGCACCCGATTCGCGTCCATCCCGCCTGCGATATCCGTCATATTCCCGAGCTTTTGGTTCTGCTGCTGGTCGACGGGAGAGGTGCGGTTTAGTTGGTGCGCGGCTTCGTTGGCGGCTGCTGTGGCGAGTGTGTTTGGAGTGAGGATGGTTTTGCGTTTGAGGTTGTCGTATTGGGTCTTTTGGTTTGGAAGTGGTGGTGAGAGGTAAGAAATCGAATGAGGAAAGGGGAGTAGAGAGACTTGCTTTGAGTTTCTGGTACTCCTTGTCTCTCTCGCGAGCGGTATCCATGAGGTCTCGCGTTTTGCGGCGTTCGAGATCGAGGTCGCGTTCAATGCCTGTTTTGGAATAACACAGTGTAGATATGAGTGAGTGGTTGAATGAGAAACGCACCAGTGAGTTTATTGTTGAGTAAAGTCAATTCGCTGTTTGCTACGCGTTCAAACTACTTCAGCGCTCGGAAATTAGGGGATACAAAGCCCCGACCTTCTCGTACAATGTTGTCCAGTTGCTTTTGCAGGTGCGCATTTCGTTCGTTGACGTTTTTCATGATGGCCCCTTGAAACAAACTAGATGCGGACAATGTAACGAAAATCGGTCCGAATGTATGCGCTGAGACTTGCCTTTCTTGGTGGATTTGGTATTGCCAGAACGAGATGGCGCTACAGAATGCAAGTTGAGGTTGATGATCTAACCTGTGGATTGGGGGTAAGGTTACGACCGTTCCTTACCGTCCGCTGATTTCCAGAACGAGCGCTGGGCTAAGACCAGAGAGAACGGACTGTCGAGAGTGGGTGAGCGGGCGTAACACCGAATAGCCGTCCTTACGGTTTTATAATCGTTCGTTGGATGAAGCGAACATATCTACCGCCTTGGAATTAGAATTTGGCACCCTCAATTTCCTTTCAACTACTTACCACCACATCGTCTCTGGCATGACGTGCGTAAGTACCGTGTGGCGTGTAATTTTTTTAAAAAAAAACTAATGGACGTACGGCTCGGTCAAGGGAGATTCGCATGCAGGACATGTCTGAGAAGTTCCAAAAAGCTCGTTGGCGCACTCAACTAGTCAGGAGTCAGGGCAGGAGGTGAGGTGTGCGTCAAACGACGTACTGCAGAAGATGTCTGTTTAGAACGTTAGTGAATGTATGATAAGGCGGAGGAATTAAACATACGAGAGCAAGTAGTGACTACAGCCTTTTCGGTGAGGGACGTGCGGCATGTGAGTCTGTTGCATTTGAGGTCGGTTTCCATCCTGGTGGTGGCACGGAAGAACCAGGTGGCGATGAATTTGCAAAACACCTCGGTACCTCAATTGGCCGGACATAAATCGCTGTTTAACTTTTAATACTTTAAGACGTAGGTAAAATCTTTCACTGGGCGAAGGATGTTTGTCAGGTTGGCACCAGGCAATACAGTGATCCTAGTACCCGCCATCTTGCTATTCTTGGCTAGCCCCCTGGATGGATCACGTGAGCACGAGATCTCAGCCTCTCATTCCAGCTTCAACAAGCCAGTTCAAGGCAAACCTGCTATTTCTGATCCAAGGGTACGCGATATCTGTCCCAAGCATTTTAACCAATGTCTTATATCAGCTGCATACTAGGTCAAACAGGAACGATATGAACTGTCACGGCAAGCCTCGACGTGTCTCGCCTCGCACCTCGCGTAACCCTGATATACCGCCTTTTCTCTCTCTTAAGGTGAACTTCCCAAGCTGAGCAAAGGTCAGCGCAAACGCAGGAACAGAGCCGCAAGGGCTGCCGCTGCTACTGCCGCTGGAGGATCAGCCTCTGCTCCGCAAACACAATCCAAGCACTCCGCCCGCGCTCTATTCCCTAGGTCTAGCGCCTTCTTAAAGTTACCTGCTGACATCTTCGCACAGGTAAGAACAGTATCTTCTCACGCGTTTGGCATACCCTCAGTCTAGATACACGTAGATCGTTCCTCATCTGCATCCAGAGGACGTGATACACTTAGCACGGGTCAACAAGTCGGTCCGCAAGGTACTCATGTCTCGATCCGCTCTTCCTATGTGGCGAGCATGCATTGCAAACACCGGATTGCCTGCTTGTCCGCCGGAGTTGTGTGAGCCGCGATATGTGTCTCTACTATTTCAGGGAATATGTTCGGTGAGTATCTAGATGCCGCGTTGGCCAGAGTCATGAGCCTTTTTGTGTTTCGCAGTCTTGTGGAAGAATGCACTTGGACGCCCCGGACGTCTATCTATTTGTTCGTTTATGTCAAGATTGCAACAAAAAGATGTGGGTGTGGGGTCTGGATGTGGGCAGTGTGCATCGTCCTGAGAAATTTACAGGCTTGTTGATTGGGAGGCGATAATGCCGGCTGAAGTGAAGCAACTAGTGCTTACTATAATTGGTAAGTAGAGATACATATGGTTGTAACCTACCGTCATTTACCCCTTATTCAAGTCCGCGCTGGGCTTTTCCGCTATTCGAAACAATCCTTGAAACGGGACGTAGAGGCTGCAAAATCTCGTTTGTTCGAGTTGCAGTCGTCAGGTGACAAAGACGCACTTCAAGCCTGGGTGCAGACTCGAAAGGCGGAGCTGCAGTGACGACTAGAGGTGTGTGGCATTGTTTGGAGTAGATCAACGCTGATGAGTTTATGGCGTGTAGAATGGACGACTCTTGACCAAGGCATTGGAAGTAGCTCGTAACAACAGAAGTAACGACTTGAAGCGGGAATGGCGTGAACAGTAAGCTTCCTTAGAACGCGCTTTGCGCTGTTTACTTACCCCACCTGTTTCTGCTTGTGCCAGGGCGGAGCGCGCGCTGATTGCGCAGGGATATTCGTTGCCGAAAGATGAAGGCTTGCCGTCTGGAAAACGGTACAAATGGAAAGAACTCATGGAACGGCCAGTTACCTGGACGGAAGGCAGTAAGTCAACAGACTAGCACACTTATTGCGCGTCTCACGTCAATGTGTCAGACTGGAACAAACAAAAGTCCAAGGTCATCCAGTTTATCAAGGACGAGGAGAAGGAACGCCCGGCACGAGAACAAAAAGAACGTCGCTCTGCTCGAGATAACAAGCTCCGCGAGCTATTTGATTCCTTACAGCATACGACAAACGTTCTACCGGACAGTGAAGCCGAGCTCCCCGTTGTGCAAGCAATGGATTTGATGGTGAAATGGCCACCTCTTCCGCGGTACGACGATGCCCTCGAGTGGCCAGCCATCCGAAACTTGGTCGAGACAGACGTAGCCATCGAAGAGATGACGAACCAGTTCGAAGAACGTAGAGGAGAAATTGTGGGGCTTATAGCAGACTGGGGCAAGCAAGCAAAACAAGAGTTGGCGAACATACTAAGGGCAGGGATGAAGATGGGAGGGCTCGCTGCGGACCCGCCCCGACCCCGCCTGCTGACAAGTGGAAGGGACACGAACCCGTTCGACAACTTGGACGAGGATACGTGCCTGCTCTTCCGTGCGGATACCATTTTTCATTATGGATGCAAATATTCCGAGGACAAACTCCAATCTTACGATTCACTGGTTGGATTCTTGCGCCCAGGAATGCACCTGCAGACCACTAAAAACAAGGGCAAGCTTGATTTTACCCTCTACACCTGGAGTAGCGAGGCCACGTCAACAGCCCGGGCGCTTTTGTCAGCTATGGGACACCCAGAGGATGCGGCTTCCAATCGAGTTCAGTGCGTCTAATAACAAGTGGTTTGCGTGTGGTAGATGCAACGGCCCGCCGAAGTCTTGGCCTTCCTTGGTACGATTGTGCATTTTAGTTATTCCGTTGGGTTCTGACTCGTCCCAATCACCCTTCAGGTTGCACACTACATCAAGCAAGCAAGCGACTGGGAGTACGTGCAGAAAAAGCTTTCTGAGTTAGCAAAAGAGCATATTGTCTACAAGAATATCCACGACCCCGGTTTCAGTACAATGCCGCTTGTAAAGCGCTTGTCGGTGAGGAGGCTGAAGCTCTAGAAACCAAGCACCTGGAAAAAAACGAAGAGAAGGGCGAAGACGAGGACGAGAGCGAAGACGGAGGTGAAGACGAAGACGAAGACGACTACCGTTTTGCATGTCGGCTCTGCATGAACGCGGAGATCGAGTCGCCCATGTCAACCGACATTGAAAAGATATTCCCCCACCTAATTGATGTGTAAGCTGTCACCCCTCACCAGGCCCGATCCCTTCATTGATTGGACTGTTTCATTTCCACACAGACACGGGATTTCGGACCCACAAAATGGAATCGATGGCGAAGGTCCCGAATCGGTCGGAGACAGTCCCTACATTTGTGTGTTAGAGGAGATGTTTGGTATGGGTTGGTGTTTAGTGGATGGGTAGTGTCATTACTTGCCCGAACATCCAAGATGACTGCTAAACAAATGTCCCGATCTTGATTTTCCCTCGAATTTTTCGTTGATTATCCTAGTCCTTAATTTCGCCTCACCTTGTATATCCCACAAATTCCGTTATACACACGCATATACCTACCTCTTTGGCTTGTTAGTTACTAGCCACTTGAACTAGATTCTGTCTCTCGGTAAATAATGACGCATACACGCCATGTAATGGGGGTGTAGGGGGCTGCGGGCACGGACTTGTGGCCTTGATCGTGCAAGACCTCACTTATTCGTGGGAACATGTACCTTGAGACAATACATTCCGCCCAAACGTACCTCATCTCTTCAAATGACAACAGACATATTGGGGAAATCTTTTGCTAAAAATCATAACCACAATATTTTACGGGCATAAGCGTCGTGCTGAGCCGGGTGGTTGACGGCCGCCAGGCCAGCGATTTTTGCATGCCCCGATAGCGTATAAATACCAGTATGTGCGGGTTTAGACGCTTCTGGTCACAGACTGAGGGAGTTCGGTATAAATGCATGGCCAGTATACATTCAACCCGGCGTAGGCATATTCGACCTGTGCTTACCGGCGCTAATCTGTATGTCTCCCACAGGATATTGCGCGTATAAACTCCATGTTTGTGGTGTTTATGCGCTTTACACGTGTGAAAAGGTGGATAGTTTGCCCACGACTGACTCCCGGCCGTGCAAAGCTGTCGGAAAAGCGCGGCGTTGTCCCATGTTTGTCCTCCGCTTGCTTGGGTTCGTATGAGATCACGTGAGTGCGTCTCAGCCATTTGAGATCTTCGACGCGTCCAACCCTAGTAGGATTTTACGAACACGAATTGGTGTCACGAGCGGGTCGGTGGGAGACCTGACCGCGTGACCAGAATCGGCGCCCTGGCGCCAATACCGCATATATGCGGTGGGCTGACCGTTTCCGGGACGCAGCCGCAGCCCCGTCTGGGCGTTCGCGGGCGTTCGGAATTACCTGGAGACCGACTCCTGTTTCTGCATTTATTTAGCCCTTAATTCGCTCCCCTTTTCTCTCTGTCTCGCATGTATTTAACTGCCGTACCCGGCCCGTAATAATTTATCCTTTTTCCTAAGTACCCCGGTACCCCCTTCGTAGTACCCTTCCCAGGATCGCGCGATCTACTCGCGACAATTGGTCCCACCCCTAATGTATGAAATACCACGACGAGTCTTTTTTTTTGATAATGACATGCTGTTTTGCGGTTTAGGTCGAACGCAGGTAACGCAAGAGGCCGCGACGGTCAAACTGGTAAGTGTCCGGCTTCAATTTTTCTCGCTCACACAAACGGGAATCTTATATATCGTGACGTGCCACTTTCCTCTTAAGATAGACCCGTTAAGCTGAGCAAAAGTCAGCGTTACCGGCGGAATCGTGCCGCCAGAGCTGCTGCGGTCGCTGCTGGGGGTTCGGCGCCTTCTCAGTCATCACAACCGAACCCGTCAGCTCTGCCATCCAAGCCCGGTAAACCAAATCGGTCGCAACCTTCTCAGAACCAGCAGCGCAAAACTACCCAAGTTTTTCGGCAACAACAGAAGACACCTAGCGCGTTTTTGAAGCTACCAGCTGACATCCTTGCACAGGTGGGTTGAAAACCTGTTTCTACGTCCACCCCAGCTTTTAAATTGCGCGTGCTTAGATTGTGCCATACTTAGATCCGGTCGATGTGGTATATCTAGCTCGGGTAAACAGGTCTGTTCGCCAGGTGCTCATGCACCGATCCGCCAGCTCCATGTGCCGAGCATGCATCGAGAACGCCGGTTTGCCTGTTTGTCCGCCAGAGCTGAATGAGCCACGGTATGTATCAATACTGTATCTACCAACCTGTTCGGTGAATGGATATATGGCCAGTGATCCTGAGCATAGTACTGAGCGATGGCTCGCTTTTTGCATCATATGGTGGTAGGCCTGTGGTGTCAGGGAGGAACGTAAGGCTGATACCCACCTGTTTGTTCGCCTGTGCCCGCGTTGTTGTAAAGAACTGTAAGTTCGAATATCGGCAAGATAACACAAAATGACTGGCATTTGGGTAGACTTGTCGACTGGAAGACGATAGAGCCAGCTGAGTTGCAGAAAGTAGTTTTTGCTTCAGAAAGTGAGTCAGATATTGCTGTGCAGAACGAGGGTTATTTATTTTCGAATGCTATCCAACTCAGAAAGCTACCAAAAGTTATGGGGGTTGAGACACAGTTTGAAACAAGAGGTAGAGGAAGCGAGAGTTCGCTTGCGCGAGCTACAGTCGTCAGGCGGTGGAGAAGCACTCCAAGCTTGGGTTCAGAGTCGGGAAGCAGAGCTGCAGATGCGGAAGAAGGTATGTATGGCTCTGGAGTCTGGTATCGCTGCTGAACGGTGTATAGCGGCCAAATCTCTTGAAATAGCTCGTCAGAACAAAGCGGATGAGGCGAAGCAGACCTGGCGCAAGGAGTAAGCCTACTAGTGCTGCACATTATGTTCTAACAATTTCTCACGTCCTCGCGCCAGAATCGAACTTAGATTGTCCGCGTTAGGGTATAGTCTAAAGGAGGAAGATCTCCCTCGGCTTAAACAGAGCCGTTGGAATGGGGTTTTCAACCGGGCAGACAACCTCACAGAGACCAGTGAGCAAATAATCTGGTCACCTTTTTTATTCAGTTTTACTTATATTCACGCGTCAGAGTGGGAGAAGCTCAAACTGCGTATTATTGACTTCATTGAGACTGAAGCAAAAGAACGCCCAGAGCGAGAACGAAAAGAGCGTCGGGCCGACCGGGAGTGCAAGCTTCGTCAACTGTTTCAATCCCTGCAGCGTACGATGGACACTCTACCGGACGAATTGGATGAACTCTCGCTGGCACAACGGACGGTTGGGATTGTGGATTGGCTGCCTCTCCCTAGCTATGCTGATGCACTCGAGTGGGCGGTTGTTCGGGACCTGCTGGAGGCAGAGGCCCCCGTCGAAGAGACAGCAAACCGATTCGATGAACATCGCGAGGAAATCAAGCAGCTAACTGTGGATTGGGGAAAGCGAGTCAAACGGGAGTGGGCGAACATACTGAGGGAAGGACGGAAGCGGGAGGGGCTTGTTGCAGACCCACCTCGGGCCCGGTTGCCTGTGAACGAGATGGAAACGGACCCATTCGAGGAAGCAGACGCCGACACGAGCTTGCTTCTCCGTGCGGACAGCTTCTTTACATTTGACGAGGAAATATGCTCCTATGACGTACTGGTCCAACACATCCACAGGGGTGATCACATCAGTTCTGGTTCACTTGACTTGACGTCCTACACGTATAATCCAGAAGCGTCAGCAGTGGCACAGGCACTGTTATCATCACTTGGGCGTCCTGACGCGTCCGGTCCCGAGTTCAACACTGGCACTAGCGAGTGGTTCAGATGTGGCAGGTGCTACACACATAGAATGGCTTGGCACTTCGTGGTATGTTAGGTCTTCGCCGTTTGATGTGGTGCGGCATTCTGATGCCTGCTTCACTGTTTAGGTTAAACACTATATCTGCATGGCCGACGAATGGAAAAAGGTTCAACCACAGCTGCTCGTGTTCTCGGAACTCGGTATCACGTACACCAACACGCACGATCTGAAGACTGGCGACGTTCAACCCTTGCTAACGCAACTATCGGCTCAGGAGATTGCGGATGTGAATACGAAGTTTGAAAAGCTCAAGAAAACATCATGGGTTGAGCAGGCCACGGAGGAATTAGGGGCATCGCTTCCTGCCCACAACACAATACCGACGGGGGACGGAGCGAGCGCCGAACAATCGGGGAGCGAGGACGAAGATGATGATGATGATGATGAGCAGGAAATCTGGCAACGGGATCGTTTCGCATGTAAACTATGCGAGCAAGGAAAGCTCGGAACTGACAAGTTCATATTTGTGAGCATACCCAGTTTATTTGACCATCTCCGCAACGTGTAAGTGCCGCACCGTCTTAATCGTGGCGTTCCTCCGACTGATGGCGTTGATACCCTACACCAGACACAATATTTTGGACCCACAACGCGGCCTTGCTTTGAATGACCGAGACTCGATCCAGAATAGCCCATACTTCCGCTTAAGCGGGCAGTTCGAGGGCTTGACTCTTGGTTGGAGTTTTAGTATCACATATGATTGATAGGTAGTTACGTTGTTTTCGCAAACGTTTTCTTAAATCAACATCACCTAGTGACGATCTTGCTCTCATTTTACTCCTACATATTTATTATATGTGGTCTAATTCGTTGATTCCTTCATCTTTACGGGCAGCTCCGTGGTTCAACTAACGTTAGAAGCCCAAAACACCGACTATATGCTGGCCGAATCGCAAGGCAGACGCTATTTTATCAGAATTGTTAGTCAAAGCTCCGCCACCGATCCACAGGTTAGAACTACGGGGTGCTCTGGTTCAAGAGATTCATGACGGGGTTGCCGGTGGTTTTAACAATCGGCCCACTTTGAATTTCGGCAAACGACACCAAGAGCGAGAGAGGTACCTTCACCCAACCCAAGTGTATTTGTGCAAACCTGATGCCGTGTGGGATCCCAATGTCAGGATATACACATAGTTTTTGGTGCGAAGTTCTAGTATCTGTTTCAGACGGAGCCCAGAGGATAGCTGAATTAGACTTATCTAAATACTTGATATATTGCGCCCGGAGCTTTAGGTAATTAAAAACGGGTAGTCTTGGGGATTCGGTGGCCGCGCTCCAGACGGCTAGTTTGTTGAATCCGTTTCTGAAATTGGACAAGTGGTAGCAGTAGATTCCCCGTCGATGGTAGTCCTGCGGAAGCGCTGAGCAGCAGGGCAAAAACTAGCTCTTTAAACGTGTGGAAAAGATGCCGGGGCGGCCAGACTGGCGCGTTCAATCAGGTTATCCGGGACTGGATGTCCAATATGCATTTTGCTGAAGGTTTCCACGTTGTATTGGCGATCGCGTGGCGTGTTGCGCCGCCATCTCTCCCTCCACAACCGGAACCCTAGAATAAGTTCAAGCCAAATGTAAGTGGCTTGCAAAACTGAAATCAAGCTCAAAGGCATGTTAGATTGTTCGTTAGGTCAAACACTAGCGATATGGGAAATGACCGCGGTCAGGCTGGTTAATATCCGTTTTGCACTTTGGCTCGTACAAGACACAATTTCATACCTAACGTGACATTGCACTCGTCAGATCAGAAAATAAAGTTAGGCAAAGGGCAGCGAAAGCGCCGTAATCGTGCCGCCAGAGCTGCCACTGTCGTTGCTGGAAGATTGGCGTCAATCCAGTTGACATTGCCTAAGCCGTCTGCGTTCTTGAAACTTCCTGCGGATATACTATCGCTGGTCAGTAATAAACTTGAATTTGCATTCAAACCGTTCTCTTAGTTTAAAAGTGCCCAGATCATATCGGACTTAGCCCCAATAGACATATTGCACCTTGCGCAACTCAATAAGTCAGTCCGCGGGGTGCTCATGCACCGGTCGGCGGGATCCATGTGGAAGACTCGCATAGAAAACATGGGATTGCCTGCTTGCCCGCCCGGGCTAAGTGAGCCACAATATGTGTCTTTACTGTTTCAGCCGCGTTGTTCGGTGAGTATCTACACGTCCTGTTCTTATTCACTTAAATAACCATCATCACTCGATCTTATATAGTCTTGTGGGGCAAAAGAAGGGCGCAGGCCTGACATGTACTTGCGTGTCCGACTGTGCCCACCTTGCCGGAAACAGTTGTACGTGTGGGGCCTCACGGCTGCGTACGAAGTGCTGAGCCCCCCACAGGCTTGTCGATTCGAAGAAAATAGAACCTGACGTGCGGGATCTAGTGCTCGCTTCAGATAGTAAGTCAATGCACCAATGAGGGCGGGAGTTGACTATTGTTTATGTTTCTCTTATCTTTAGAAAGCTGCAACAGATATCAGCGGTATGAGGGGGTACGGGTTAGCTTGAAACACGAGGTAGAGGCCGTTGTGATTCGTCTGAGTGAGCTACAGTTGTCCAACGACAAAGGAGATCTTCAAAATTGGATACAGGCCCGGAGGTCGCAGCTAGAAAGACAGCGGGAGGTATGTAAGATCATTGGAGCGAACGCCAGGGCTGACGAAGTTTCATAGCATGCAAACCTCGTGACCTGGTTTCTCGCTACCACCCGTCGCAACCGAACGAAGGAATTGAAACGCAGCTGGCGCGAGCAGTAAGCGGGTCTTGATCACAGTTTATGTCGCGTTCATTTCGGCTTACCTGTTTTCCTTGTGGTAGGGTGGAACGTAGGTTACTGGCGCTAGGGCGGTCTCAGAATGAGACGGACTTGCCGCGGGAGAAGCGAGGCGAATGGAGATCGCTCGTCAGCCGAGCGCAAGTCCTAACAGAAGAGAGTGAGTCGGTAAATGTTGTTAGACTGACCTCGTTGTATCAGGTTGGAGTCAACTCAAACCCATGATTCTCGATTTCCTTACGATTGAAGCTGAGGACCGCGTCCGGCGTGAGCGAGAGCAACGTCGCCTCCTGCTTGAAACGCCGTTCCAGGATCTCCGACATGACATGGATACTCTCCCCGATCCTATAGAGGGGCTCCCTACCGCAGAAATAGCAGACACGATGGGAAAATGGCTGCCTCTTCCTCAGTATGCTGACGCACTCGAGTGGCCCATTATGCGCGATTTACTGGAGGCGGATGATACCGCAGCATGCATGATGGGTCGTTTCGAACAACACCGCAATGACATTATGCTGTTGATCGCAAACTGGGGAAGGCGGGTCAAACAGGAGTGGGCGAGCATAATAAGGGAGAGGCGGAGGAAGGATGGACTCGCCGCGGATCCACCTCGGCCTCGTTTACTCGCGAGCGGGACAAAAAGGAACCTATTCGAGGATATAGACCCCGACACTAGCTTGCTCCTTCGTGCCGACAGTATCCTTGCACTTGAAGATCAGTTACAAATCCGTTCTTACGATATCCTCATGCGAAGCATACTACATGGCTTCAATAGGTTCACAACGCCAATTACTAGGTCAAGCTTGCTCGATTTGACTACCTACACATTTCATTCAGAAGCTTCAGGAATCGCGCGCGCACTCTTGGCGTCACTCGGACGTCCGGATGCTTCGGTCTCTGAGTTCAATGTCGTTCCCCGCAGGCGGTTTATATGTGGTAGATGTGGCAATAGGTATCAAATGAACTGGATGTGTATGGTACGTTAGACTCCCTTGTATCGGGTATGGCTGCCTAACCTTAGATATATGATTTAGGTCAAACATTACCTCGACATGAGCCGAGACTGGAAAAGGATTCAACCCCATCTCCACAAATTTTCAGAGCTCGGCATTACATTCAAAAATACACACGACCTCAAGTCCGAAGATACTAGACCCCTGGTAATTTATCTATCAGCCAAAGAGACCAGGATTCTAGACGCCAAGAATAGGAAGCTCACAAAATCTACGTCGTGGGCTGAACAAGCTGCGGAAGAATTGGGAGTGCCGCCCTCGGCCCAGGACCACCAGGGCAAAGATGGCAAAGACGGCGAAGATAACAAAGATGGCCAAGATAGCGAAGATGACGAAGACAACGATGAAGACGATGAAGACGACGAAGACGACGAAGATGACGCGGATGGAGACCACGGGCCAGGGTATTGGAACCGGGATCGCCTCGCATGCAAACTGTGCGAGCAGGGGCAGCTTGAGGCCGAGTTATTCGTGTTCCCGAATATACCCGAGCTGTTTGACCATCTTCGTAACGTGTGAGTATCATTTAGTTTCAACGACTCGTTTGGCATGATAAAAGATGTTGGTGCGTCGCCGCATCAGGCACGATGTTTCAGACCCGCAGCGAGGTCTCGACTTGAAGGATCGAGAGTCAATCCAGAACAGTCCTTACTTCTGTTTAAGTGAGGGGTGTAGGGGCTCATCAGCAAGATGGGCCTCTCCCTTTATTTGGTACTAAGACGTACATTGGATATCGTCTCTCGACGTTTGATGCCAATTACGTCTTTTTCATACGCATCCTCCGTTCTACACAACGGCAGTTTTATTTCTATCGTATTTAAATATTTCATGCGCTAAGATTTTAAGTTCAGTCTTTGCGTCGAAACTCCTTGACCTCGTCGTTGTTCCACTCTACAAACGAGCCTGAAAGCGATGGCTTGGCTGCAACCGATAAGCCTGCAATGACATGCCCGGTATCTCGCGGTTTGACGAGCAGAGAGTCAGCGTGGAGCCTTGTGAACCTCTCGTGTTCGTCAGGCTTCATCACAGAAAGCCCTGTACACAAATCAGATAGGCGCATATATGAAAATACTTGCGGGGGACACGCACCTCGCTGCCTGATAATTGATTGCATCTACACGCAAATACTATCAGATATCTCATGGGTGTATGCGGAATAACGCAAACACTTGCTTCTGTGTCGACTACGCCTGGTCTGATTGCGATGGAGACTATGTCTTTCTCCTCATTTGCCAAGGTCCTAGAATAGGTTTAATCGTTTGTACGTATGAAAAGCTTGTTGCCTCGCGTCACTGACCGTGCTAGCGAGTTTAGCGCGGCCTTGGAAGCGCTATATGCTCCCCATCCCACCACCCCGCCTGTAGCGGCCCCAGAACTGCACCATAATCAGTACGTATTATCAATACCGCACGTAAAGGGCCTTACCTGACGAATATAATTCGACCATGGACCTCACGCAACGACGGAAGACCTGCCTTGATAAGATGAAGCGTCGAGAACAAGTTGATGTCAAACGCCGCTTTCCATGCCTCGACGCTTGATTCCGGCGACTCTATGCGTCCGAGAGGATCAAGAGTTCCGGCGTTGAGGATGAGTCCGTCGAGACGACCAAATTTTGACTTGGCAAGCTCAACAGCGGAGGTGGCAGATTGCTCTTGCGTCCTGTTATGAGATTGGGACGGTGAATGGATTTATGCGATAATAGTGGCCAACGTACGCGTCTCCTTCTAGGATCGCTAGGTTATCTGGGTGTTCGGAGGATAGCGCGGTTATTTCAGGCGTCCGGGTGCGCGACAGTGTAACGACGCGTGCATTGTATGATTTGAGAAGAGCGTCAACTACAGCAAGTCCGATCCCCCTACAAGGGAATTAACCTAGTTCAACTTATCGATGTAAAAATGGCACACCGAGAGGCTCCAGTAACGATAATGACTGGTGCAGTCGACATTTCCAAGTTCCAAGTTTCGAATGACAGTTGTGCCAGTGATGGGTGGGAACAGCGGGCCCGTGGTGAAATGTTAATCACCCACGTGAGGCTGACAAATTCTCGGCTTTAGTAATGTCCCGCGCATCCAAGCGCCGCATTGCGACCACGACCTCGTTATGATTAGTTACGTTCTTTTAGTCTCCCGGCAAGGCAAGTATTGTTCCCATGCTCCAGAGTAACTCACTTATGAAAATACGTGTAGGGAAAGTCCGACTCGCTAAATGGTACTCTACCATGTCCCCAAAGGTCAAGACCAAGATCGTAAAGGACGTGACCCAGCTTGTCCTGGCGCGACGAACCCGGATGTGTAACTTTTTGGAATACAAAGGTATGGAGCACTTTTAGACTAACTTGTATTCCCCAGGTTGACACTGGTTGCGCGTCTCGCGTAGATACCAAGGTCGTGTACAGACGCTATGCCTCGCTCTTTTTCGTTTGTGGTGTCAGCTCGGGCGACAACGAGCTTGTGACGCTCGAAATCATTCATCGATATGTCGAAGTCCTCGACCGATACTTTGGGAACGTGAGTGCCACGCTTCTATGCCATACCGCGGTCTAACCAAGGTTTTTCGTCGGTCCGGGTCAGGTTTGCGAGCTTGACTTGTAAGTCTCTCCACGCTGACTGACGGGGGATACTAAAGCTAGTTTGTTGCCAAGAATTTTCAACTTCCAGAAAGCCTATGCAGTGAGTCCGCACTTGCTGACTCATCTTCTTACCTAGTAACATCCATTTGCCCTTTTCCAGATTTTGGATGAACTTATCATCGCTGGCGAACTACAAGAATCGTCCAAGAAATCAGTCCTGCGAGTCGTAAGCCCTACCTACATACCCTCATACTCTATTCCAACCTTTACTTCTAGGTTGCCCAATCAGACGCAATAGAAGAGACCGAAAACAGTGAGGATAGCCTGGCCCGCTTGGGCTCTCGCAGTGCATGAAATAGATTTATTCAATCATCCTCTCTACGCTTTCTGTCTTTTTCTGCATATCTGGCAATTTAATGGTTCCTCATGGAAGTGGGCGAGGCACTCAAAGAGTCTGGCCTTTAGTGCTCTGGAGGGATAACAACATTGTACGCCGTCCAACCACTTCTGGCTGTGAGACTGATAAACGGTAGATTTTCACAACAGGTTCTTGTGCTATTGAAAACAAACGGCATACACCGTGGTGGCACATTTGATTGAATTAATGGATTATAGCTCAAGACAGGTCGTTACATAAATCGGTATCATCGGAACCAAATAAAGAACCCAAAAAACAACAGTCCAAATCATTAGTCGCTCTTCTCATCATCATCATCTCCTTCATCATCTCCATCACACTCGTCGTCGGACCTGTCATCGTCGACCTTGTCGAGATCAGGCGCAAAGATAGCCCTAAGGTGCTCGTCAGCATCCGAGGTCGCGCATTGACTGAGTGAGGGATGCTAACCTGATGAGAATCCTCCAAATGAGGAAGTACCAAAAGAGATTGACCAGCTGCAAGAGGAAGATGGGAAGGAACACCTGATACCTGAGCCTAGTTCATTCATAGTTTTAGTGTCTCGTTTACAGGACTGGACGGAATAATCGCTTACCACGGGGGCATATACGCGTGGATACTAGGGTCCAGCTTCATATATTGCTCCCTGCAAAAGTAAAACTCATTGGTGGGCGAACTTGGAACATGAAAAACGGCGTACGGGATGAGATCGAATTCAAACCACACGGAATACAAAAACACGAGGTTGAGCCAATGGCGAGTGTAACTGGGCCAGAGTGCTTTCAGTGTCGTTCCATATGGACAAGAGAGTAGCGTACCTCCACACGATAGTAAACCAGCCAAAGGCTATAAACTTGGTCTTGTTCATTTTCAGGTAATTGAATATTTTTGACAGCTAACGGTGACACGATCAGCCCGCATGAAAGATCGGCCAAGGGTGTGAAACTTACCGCCAAAAATACATCAGATACATCCATAGTAATAAAAACAGCGTTGCCGATCCAGGTCAAGTTGACAATATAGCTCGAGCTAACGAGGTAGATCGTGACAAGGTGGTGAATAACCAGCTCGGTATAGTCCTTTCGTGGCTTCTCAAGACCGAGAACCAAGACGAGGAGCTGTTGGGTCCAGTACGCTCCCTGGAGGAGATAGTAGGACTTCATAAGCCCGGTCATACGCCAGTGAGGATATTCTGTTTCAACCGAAATGAGCCAAGCGACTAAGATTTGCCGAGGCGTAAACTCACCGAGCCAGAAATGTTCTGTCCTGAACCACCAAGTTGGCATTTGGCTCATGATATACAGCCCCAGGGACCCAAAGCACCCGAAGTAAAGCACAGCATATCCCTGCTCAGCGAACCTGGCAGCCGGGCAGAAGCACAGGTTAACCTCCGAGCAGCCAGGTCTTTCTTGGACGCACCTATCAAGTTTGGACTCCCTGCTAACGCCCAATGATCTTGCAAAAGGTCGAATAATATGAATCGTGACTGATTGCCGCACAAATGAAAAGAAAATGACGTAGTAGGCCACAAAGACAAGATCCTGAATTTCCGAGTTTAGCTGCGAAGCCTAAATGTTAATCGAAAGCGCTTACTAGCCATCCTTTGTCGAATCGAGGGTCCGAGGAGGCAGAATCGGGCAGATAGTAGGAAATGAACAGCACAGGTGCGAATGGGTTGGCGTAGGGGCGTTTCAAGATAAGTCGCGTGATTAATTCAAAGTTCCCATAGAGGACCAGTGGAATCATCAAAAGCTTAAACGAGGAAGCTGTCGGAGCAGAATTGGTCAAGTGACGTCGCGGGCAAAAACCGGCAAATAGTTACCGGGCTCTCTCATCCAACGCATGGTTTTGACATCGTGCCAAAGACCACTGGGCTCACCATGCTCAGCTCCTACGCCGGGCAAGTCCAAGCCTCGTCGCTTTTCGTTGCTGTACCTGAGTTTAGCGTTGGAGAGCGAGTTCATGTTTGGGCTCGTCGAGGGGGTCGAGCCTGGGCTACTCTCGAGCATGGCTCCGGTAATATGATGTGCTGGGTCGTGTCTGAAAACATTGATACTTAACTACATGCGCTCGCAATACTCGCTTACACTCACTCAATACTGTCTAGCGCATCCTGTATCGACCTCGACCTCGCCCTATTTTTGTGGCTCGACACTCGTAAACGAGCAGACGACTCGCTTCCAGACATGCCGAGTGCACAGAAACAAGCCTAGTAGCTGGTTCTGGGTAGTAAAAACGAGGGAATGACCTCTGCCTCTGGGGCTTGGGGAGAGTTGGTTGTGGGGGGGAAATAGCGTTGACTCTTGGGAAGGGCCGCTGCCATGTTGTTATGTTCACCGGCGTCCAAGTTCTCACGGCTCGCCAAGCGCCCGGCTACTAATCATTTCAGAGTTCCCAATTCGTCATTAATCTGATTACCTCACTTGTCCTCGACATCCTGCTACCTCAGTTGACTCGCCGGGGTTATTGAAGAATGGCACTACCTTCTGCCCTACTGCATGGTACCACACCACATGAGCTCGAGTTTATCGCATCTGAGGAGATGGTCACCATCGTTCCGACCTTTTCGATGGAGAGGATACGCCTAATGTCGGTGCGTAAACCAAGGTCCTACTGGCGGGCGCTCGAATGTAACCATATTTGTATGTGGGCAGTAGGGAGTATACGGGCCATTCCGGCCTCCAGCACGCGCACAAATACCTCTTTGGTTTGCTTCTAATCTCAAGTTGAAACGGAAATGCTATATCGTGCCACCGGACTGGTTGAACGTCGGTAAGTAAATTGGTGCAATCATTAGCCAGTACTAAATTATCCATACGGTAGAGTGGCTGCAGGAAAAGCTCCGAGAAGAAACAGCGGCGGATACTTTTAGCAAGATGCCCTTTCGATATATTGAAATGTCCAAAATCTTGTTGGACGTGTACGTTGCTTGTTCTCTCTACGTTTGCCGATACTTACTTCAACAACAGCGCATTTGATGATATAGCATCATCAGAGCGAGTACGGAACTTGCTCAAAGACATCCAAGAGGCTCGGCAAGCCAAGCTTCGCGCCGGTCTCAAAGACTTGGATCATCTCCAACTCTCAGTTAGTCTCGGTCCCATCCGATCTCGTGCTCTAATCCTCGACTAATCGTACGGACCAGTTCCCAAACATCTGCGCAATGGAAATCAACGAGCTCCGCCCGTTCTTCATCAAGGCGATGGAAGTCAAGGGAAGACTTTTTGCGGCACCGCTAGGCGATAACGATACCACCATGGGCGGCGGCACTGCCGACGCAACCTTTGGAACCACTCAGACCCAGAGCGGATGGGGCAACAGCGCGCAAGATATGGACACTACTTGACTGAACGTTGAAAGCACATATAAATATGCACGTGTGGTAAAAATACAGCGACAGCGGGTCCGAACGATAAAAAAAAGTGAGTAAATGAGGGAAAAGTATATAAACACGCGATTGTCAAGAAACAGAAACTCGCCCAGTCTTGCGTTTTTGTTCTTGGACCCAAAACTTGACGAGATCCAAGGTCGCGACAGCATCTTCCAGACTGGAATGCCCCTGAGTTTCTGCCCCTTCGACACTGTTCTGGATCAATAACCCGAGATGTTCCCGAGCCCTAAATCGCAATCAAACTGTCAATAGGACACTTAACTGAGTTATCAGGAGGAACGCACAAATCTCGTAGAGCCCGTCGGTACGGAAATCCGGACTGGTGGGGAAATAATATGGTAGTGTCCACTACATTTAGATGAACCATACGAAGCGCACGCATATCGTTCTCTAGTCTATAGGGAATCAAACTGAGGTGTGTTACGAGAATCCTGACAGAAGCACTCACGCATGACCGATCAATATAGTCTCAGGTCCAATCAACTTTCTCAATTCCCTTCGCACGCCATCGAGGTCCAGCTCAGCTTCAGCCAGCGACTTGACCCCAGAAAAGCGAGTGTTATAATCCCTAAAACCGTACTTTTAGTAATGCGTCTCGGGTTTAGACTGGTCACACTCACAAAACCGCAACCCCTGCATCAGGCTTCACGAGTTTGTCGTACACAGACTTGCCAGCCCCATCAATTACCGATACTCGCGCGAGACTCATTCCGGCGGTGGTATATATCATTTCACAGTCGAGCGCAGCAATGTCCAGTTGAGCTGACGGGAGCGGGGTTCCAGGCTGTGGTTGAGGGGACCCGGTGTGTCCGAATGCAGATGACAGCGAATAAGGATGTCGTGCGTGGAGGAGATTGAAGTCTTCTGGGTCTTTGAACACGTGTGGACCGACTACGCAACCTGGAGAACCTCCGGGCGCACCACAACACCTGTACAACATCTCTCGCATGCCTATAGAACCTCTGTTTAATATCCCCAACCTTTGCCTGTCATAAGCCACGCACCTGCAGCCTTGCTGATATATGTACGTCCCCAATGGTACGTGCACTTTAACGATAACTCCTCTTCTTCCTGCTCACTCTGCGGTGCACGCACGACGAAAAGAGTCTGACACCGTTCGCAAGTCGCCTCCTGCCCCTCATCACTGGTCCTCGTCCCACCTGGTCCATCAGGCACCTCCACCAAGAATCCCCACCGCGAAAGCTGCTCGCGCGATAGAACGGCATGTTCAATCTGACTATGCTTTAGAGCCAAGTTCTTGAGCTCTGCTTCGACGCGCCGTGCTTCAATTGTGCCTTGTGTGCCAACAGAAGGGTGGGAGATGCGATTTGGTTTGAGGCGTTTCTTGATCATGGAAATAGTATGGGCGCCGTTCTATGATTGAAGAGTGAAATGGCGTGCTGGTGGGAAGAACATGGTTGGCGTACGTTTTTGTATGTTCTTCTTTGCGACCTGGCGTAGATCTCAGCTTCCTGTGCGATCGCATGTTGGCCTGGGAGGGTAGCAGTTTGAGAACTAGTTGGAATATCGCTGTACAGTGCCCGGAAGGTCTGCAGATAATGAGTACACAACAATGCGCATGGGCGAAGAAACCTACGTCGTATATTACAGTCACCATCTTTTGACGTTCTTTGAGTGGTACGTTGGTATTGGCAGCGTTAATATTCAGTATAGGTGCACCCGTAGCTGACAAAGAAGTCTTTAAACACAAGATCGGCGGTCAGTCGATACGTAACATGGGGGAGGAGCAACTTTACGCACTCGACCTGGCGCGATCTTAGGTAGTTTTGCAGGCGGAGGCGGGGAATCCGCGGGCGATGGTGTCTCGAGAGGTCGCTTGGCGGCCCCCACGCGAGGGGCAGATGTCAGACGGGTGGGGCGAGGAGCAGGAAATGGCGGTCGGCCCGCACTCGACGACGCAGAGGGGAGGGAGGATGAAGCGAGAGCAGGTTGTTTTGAGGTCGATGGTCCGAGGGTATCATTATTATTCCCATGGGTTGGGGCGGTTGAACCCCTGGCTACCGCGACGGGACGTGGGTTGGACGATGATAACGCCGGTTTCCCTGGCAAATTGGGTGCGTCGGTAGGAACATGGGCGGGCTGAGCGCCCGTTGCACTCTTTGGAGTTTGAGTCGGCCCATGAGACAGGGGGCATGGAGAGCGAGTGCACCGTTCGTCGGGGCATTCTGTCGTTTTAGGATTTCGGTTGGCAACCAGCGCAGACGAGTCTAGCGCAACTCACGATTCGACTTGAACAGCCCAGCTGGTCTGAACATTGCAGCGTGTCGACTGCAACCGGCGCTTGGCGGTAGTCAACAGCCACTCGTGAGCCATCTGGCTCGCCCACGTGAAATTGGAAATTAGGCAAAATCATCGTTGGGATTCGGACAATTGCATTGATTCATTTGACATAAAATTCGCAGTACAGACTATTCGACACGATTACAACAAGCCAGTCACTTCGATCCATTGCGTCTGTGGCCCTCCGACGACCAACTCATCAACAATCGGCTCTTCAATTATCTTTGACTTCAGGATCCTTGGTTTCAGGGTCCTTGGTCTCGGGTTCCTTGGTCTCGGGCACTTTGACTTCAGGCTCACCCCAGCGTTTGCGAGAGCGCTTCACGACACGCTCGAACAGGTCCTTAACCTTGCCCCGCCGTTCGGCCAACTTCCCATTCTCCTCTTTCCATCCTTGCACGTCCCTTTCGCCCTCCTTGGTGGCAACGTCTTCTGCGCTGTAGATGGCAAGCGCCATACTCGTGAGAGTCTTGGTTCGCGGGATGGTTAGCTATCTCCGTGAGGCTGAAAGGATAATGAGCATACTGGGTTGGCGGCGAAGGGAGTGTCGATCACGCCGTTCCCCTGAGCAGGTGTGAGTTTGGTCCAAGAACCGGTGAGGTATAACTTACTACTACATAGAGGTTCGGGCTATTTGGATTATACGATTAACTCTCATAACCATAGAATAATTAATTAATGTACTCACGGGCTCCAATTTGAGAGATTAATGCTTCTCGCTTGAGCCCCTCGATGACGCCCTCCAACCCGTCGAGCGCACTTCTGTGACGGCCCTCAAGACCGATCCGAATTTCTCATGGGAGCGCAGAAAACGACACACTCGCTATGTCCAAAGGCGAATCGATCGTGCTCGATAAGTGGTGCAGATATGCTCGAGTCATGACAACCCTTATCCTCCATCGACGGCGGCGGAAGTGCTGGTCACCGATGGATCTGCCTCGTGTCTACCGCGTTTATGTGCCGGTCTCTGTTGCATAGATTTTCGCATTTGAGCAGAACAGTCCGGTCGGCCTGAATATTGAGCTCGTTGGTGCGAGACAGAAGCAAACCTGTCACGTGGTGTTGGAAATTGCGATCGACTCATGGCCGGGAAGACGTTGAGATTGAGACAATTGGATTGGTTCATTTAACACAAGATTCATGATACAGACGATTCAATATGGAACGAGGCCCCCCACTAGGTGTGGATCGGCGTCTTGGGGGGCCAGGGCTCGCGAGAGCGTTTCACGACACGCTTGAACAAGTCTTTGACCTTGCCGTTCACTGGGATCTCCCTGCCGTTCTCCTCCTTCCACCCTTGCACTTCCCTGTTGCCTTCCTTGTTGGCGATTTCTTCCGCGCTGTAGATGGCAAGACCCATACTCGTGAGAGTCTTGGTTCACAGGACGGTTAGCTATCTCAGCAAATCTGAAAGGATAATGAACATACTGGGTTGGCGGCGTAGGGAGTGTCGATCACGCCGTTTCCCTGAGCAGATGTGAGCTTGGTTCAAGAACCGATAAGGTAATACTTACTGCTACATAGAGGTTGTTGCTGTTTTGGCCGCATTTATTAGCTCTGTATTGTGGAACAACGAGAACGACTTACAAGCCGTGGACCTACAGTGCCAAGATTGTCAGCACAGGAATAACGTACAAACAACCCAATCATACCTGGCCGCGGAAATTAGCGCACGACTTGGTCGCATCATGGCTAGAGTAGAAATAATGTAAACAATCTCTCTCTTCGAGTCACTGTTTCAGACGTACCCCAAGCGAGTGGTACCCTAAAAAGGCAACCGGTCAATCGACGACATACCAACGGGACGAAACTTTGACAGAACTTACGCCGAGGTGAAGGGCAAGGCCGGGCGCCATGAACTGAGGCTCGGAGCCGGGCAAGTATCCTCCGACCCTCTGCGCGACCTATATTTGCAGCGCCAAAAATTCAGTTTCTGCAGAAACGCACAAGCCACCAGGCACGAACCTCGCACATACTATAATAATCGAAGAATACATCAGCCAAATATGTAGGTGAAAATATGACGTCGAACATACTCGGTCATCATCAAGTGGGCCTCACGCACGGACTCGGCGTTCGGCTTGTACTCAAAGGTCGGCTACACACGGCGGCCTTGGTTATTAAATGTGTTGTCAGGGCACTGAACCACTTGCCTGGGGCATTCCATAGGCATCGGTAAGGTCACGCTCGAATGTGATGCGATTCGACTGTTCGGGTTGCGTGCGGCCGAACCACCTAAAGTCGCAGACGAGACGAGAATCGATGGTCGCAGCAACGGCACCGTAGGAGAACGCTAACGGAAGATCATGTTGGAGCGAGACAAGAACGAAAAGCGCAAAACATACCATCACGGTGGATCTAGCATTATGTGTAAGCTGAGCGGAGTGGCGGGGATGCTTCGGCGAAAGACTCACCTGGGTGTGCCAGGGGCGCTCCTTGGTCACAGGGGACGTGATCTGAGGTTCTGGGTCGAATCGGGGCTGGATGTGTCTGGTCAGTGCGCAAACAATAGAACCAAATAAGGGAACGCACGAATGGCAATGGGTCCTTGCAGCCAGTCTGTTCGTTTTCTTTCTGGTGCGCCTCGTAAGCCTCCCTCCACCATGTGAGGTTCCATGGGTTGTCTTTCACAATGTCGACCAAAGTCTTCTTGAGAACAACTTGGCAGAACGCCATCCTAAAGTTCAGGTTAACATGGTACATGGACTGCCTTGGCGCTGCTTACGGTTGCTCAGTGATGTAACGTCCCTGGTTTACATGCACAACGCTCAGTCGTTTCTCCCAAGGTAGCTAATTTACTCACCAAGACAGGAAGCAGCGGAGCCTTCCTGAACCCGGCCTGACTTGTGGACTGAGTGGACAACTCGGCACCAAAGTTATTCAAGCCAGAGTTATACAAGATCCTAGATTAAATAACCGGATTAAATGCGCAATTGAGTTGAACGTGCATGTGCGCTTACTGAGGATTCGCAACCGCGCCCGCAGCGGTAACAAAGTACTTCGCCTCTGTCCGGATCCCGGCGTCAGAACTGTACTATTCACAACGAATGGGGGGGCCTTACTGATATAAAAGTTGATTGGGGCGCCAGCGACTCCAGGGTTGTTACGGTCGGCCAACAAGTCTTGAACTATATATATCCCGAGTAAGCTAACTGACGAAGATTGGGTGGATCGAAGAATTACCTTCGGCAGCCATAGCACGTCCATCCTTGCTCAACGCGTAACGAGTAACTCGGTGATTGGTGAGCAGCCTGAACTTCTTGTTATACTTCGGGGGATTCTTGGTATCGAGCTCGAGACCCTCCCGCTCGCCCTTGAATACGTGTTGTTGCAGAATAAGGTCACCAAACACCTGTAATCAAACCTGAGCATGCATGGCGGGGTCACCAAAAGGCCGACGAACCGATTCAGCGCTCATCCATTCTATGAACCATCAATTCAAACTCAATCCTAGCGGCAGGATGCATAACACTTACCAACATATCGCGGGGAGTTTGTCAAACGACGGGCTGCCAGAGGGAGAGGCCTGTACACACGCCCGTTTTGAGGTGGCGCATTCGAGAGGTTGACATCTTGGATGCCAATTGAGCTCGGCCCTTGTCCCTGCTTCGGATCGGGAGTTTGGATACTCGGGTTTTTGTAGGGCGTTTCTTTCAGGGTTTCCATGATCAACGTGTGGCTACGCAACGTGACATGAGCGGTCTATATGCATTCGAGTAGACCCAATACGCACCGAATCGACACTTCATCGAACTCCGTCTCCGAGCGATAGACGAGCTCTCCAGCGCTGAAAACACACGTTGATACTTTGCATAACTGCGACCCTTCAGCGTCGGACTTACCCATTGTAGAGCCTAAATAAGGCGTAAATCTCAAATCAAACAGTGTATATGACACTTACTCATTCCATTGTTTGTCGTCGTTGTTCGTATCCTTGGGATCGATGACGGGGCGCTCGACTCCCTTCAAGAAGTGAGGAACAGCGCAAGTCCAGTGAGTAGCCATCCCTCCAGTACCGCGAGTAACAGCCTGAGCCGACAAATTCAAAGCCTCCTTCTGCCTTGGATTCTTGCCATTGGTTACAAACGGCTCATCGCTGTTCCAGGAAGCGGGATCGAGAGTATCGACAAACGCCTTGCTCGCGGGGACAGAGACAGGAGATAGGGCCCCTTTGATAACATTCACGAAGCGATCGATGTCCTTTTGATATTCGATCTCGTTCTGTCCAGTATGTTAGCCAAATTCTCGTCCGACCAAAAGACAAAAACTAACCTTTTTGTGGGCCGCTGCGGGCTTGGTATCGCTATTACGGTATATGCGTCAGTCTCGGCACGTTCCGCTAGGTAAAAATAGTCTCACGTGGCGCCCATTTCGCACATCACAACGCTAAGGCCAGCGTTTACCAGCTTGCGTGCGTACGTAGCACCAACAGGACCAGAGCCGGCGATGAAGACCTGCATTCAGGTAGCCCAGTCAGAATACCAATAGTCATCATCGCTAGTCTGACAACTCACATCGACGCCATCAATGTCAAAGCCATCCTCACTAGAGTGGACTCGGTGGAGCGGAAGCAGCGTTTCTGCTCTGTTCCACGTTTTGGGATTGTAGACAGGGGGGTTAGGGAGGGTGAGCTCCTCCTTGTCGCCGTTTTTGGTGATATGGTGGTTTGCAGCGAGGACGCTCCAATACTCGTTTTCGTTTTTCGCTTCGTCGAGCGCCTTGGCCATCTTTTGCGTCGACCACGCGCGAGATGGCTCGGGTTGGGCGAGGCGATACTGAGTTGCCATGATGCTTATCGATTCGAACAGTCAGGAGAGGGGGAATGTGGACGAGCACAAGGACTGAGCCTACGAGAGAGGTAGTCTTAAATACCAAGTCAACAGAGCCGACGAAATTGGAGACGGCATGAACGCCCACCCCAAATCTCTGCTTGACGAGCGGACGACCTTCGGGGCACCGCGCTCGGTAGTCCGACGAACGTGCTCTGGGTAAACCCGCCCCAAAAATTCACGACCATCGGATCATCGCACCAACCAACTAGTGGAGTGCAACCAAAAATGTAGGTCATGAGTGCGCCCGGCACGTCATAGGCAACCACGAGGGTGCACAACACGGCCGCACGTGGGGATAGAAGTTGGGGTGTATGAGGGTCGCAGAACTCAAAAAGTAAAGTTGCTTGACAGGTGGTTTCTGTTCAAACAGAATCTCATCAGAACCAGTCACTGAACGGGAAAACCGGCCTACGGACGAGTCGCGCGCCGGGAGGAGATCCACCATGTTAAGGTGTGGAGTGATGAAGAAAGGTGCTGCGCTCGGCGTGCGAGACCTATCGGAGTATAGCCAAGTCGCGCGCATATACTTTATCGGGCGTCATCACCATGCGCTCCCCTACTGTTCAGCGCAGGAAATACCTACGCCCTTTGCTGTCAGCGGCCATGGTACCACGATCGTCGCACTATACAGTCTGTCCTGAGCGCATCACAACCCCGAACAACCCCGACGAAAATTATTGCAGTTGTACACAGTTACATCACAGAAGAAACCCTGTCCGTGAAACCTAGTAAGCAAACGAACGTGCTCGCCCGCGGCCCTACTCACGAGAGCCTCAAGCAACAATATGTATCAACCGAGATATCAATGCTTCTCGCTTGAGCCTCTCAACCACCTGATTACACTCCCCAGCCCTTCGCTACCAGCAATGAGTGCACTTCCGTGCCGGCCTTCGGGATCGAACCGGATCCCCCGACGTACACCATGGGAGCGCAGATACCGACGCACTCGCTGTTTAAAAAGAGCACCGGCAAATCGCGTTTAGCAACACAGACAAATTGCAAATCAAGACAACCCTTACCTCTCCATCGATGATCGAGTCTTTACCCCCGATAAAGAACGCAGTTCGGTTCACATCGCGCGCTGCCGGGATCTCTTCGAACCAAAGAGAATTTGCGGACCACTAAATCGAAGAAAGATCAGTACAAGGCACAACTCGACCCAGGAATCGTGGGTCGGACTGGAGATTACGGCAACTTACGTCGAACTGCCGTTGGATATGGTTCGCAATACCGAGCTCAGTGCCGACAAAGTACCTCATTAGGATGTCCAGGCCCTGGCCGTGAGTTAGTGACGTCACATAAAGCCTAAATGGGTACGACTCACAGTCGTCGGCCGCTTATACACGAAGTTGTAGCATACATCGCCCTCCCAGAGACAAAAGGTGACCGGATCCACGAAGCAGTTGCGCCGAAGCAATTGAGGGTATGCCTTGAGCATCCATGCATGCGGTACGCTCCCACTAAAACCATACATCATCAGCACGAGGTCAACCGAAGCGAACAGAAGAGATTGCGTACTTGGAATGGCTCATGAACGTGATGCTGCACTCGTTCGACTTTTCATCATCAGCTTGCGCCCATCCGAGTTCCTGGAGCAACCCTCGGAGAGTAGACACCAATTCAGTCCTACTGAGCGATTCAAGGTGTCCCGGGTGGCCTATCGCTTGGGAAATGTGTGGTTGCAAGGGAACAAGCACAGGGCGGTTCGGAAACTCGCGAAGAATACAGTCGATAAACATAGAGTACTGAGCAGGCCCAATTCCAAGACCGTGCATGAACACAATAGGCTCTCGAGATTCGCCCGACGTTACCGCAGGTATGCGTAAGAAGTAGCTGCACACGTGAATGAGAACGGTGTGACCATGATGCTCTCTTCTGTTCACTTACTCGAGCTTTCCAAACTTGCCGTGAACAACCCCAAACTTTCTTTGCAGATGGGCGCGGCAGGCGAAGTTGGCCATGGCAGTCACCGCGTAGCAGACGGCCGGACGTCCGATGATATCGATAGGATCCAGAGTGAGGCGGAGCGGCTGCGCCGATCTTGATTTCTTAGAGGTAAGGTCTGCCTCTGAGCGCAGCTTGCTTCCCGCCCTCTTCTCCAGCATGTCCATCGCCTCGCGCAGCACCAGCTCGTTTGCCGGCCATTGGATAGCAGCTTCGTACGAGGCGTTGAAGCAGGACCAGGCCAACCACGACAACATTGCCTCTCTCGAGATGGATGACCATTCCACTTTGTGAAACCTGCAAAAAATTAGTCTACGGTAGGTGAATTCCTATTTCGGGCCAACGCACCAGGTGCGTAGCCTCTGCCTAAAATCAATCGCACGTGGGTCATCCCACTCCAGCCGATCTATGGCCTCGGCCGGACTTCCAGGCCGGTCACCAGCAGCTTCGTCCTCGATATCATCATCAGCGTCAGGGTAAGCAGGAGCCAACCCAGTTTGTAGTATACGGGTGAACAGGTTTCGCAGATGATGTAGGTCGTATTGTGGTAAAACAGACGATTTGGCCCGAAGTCTTCGTGCTACAATTATGTGATATATACAAAATATAGTCTAGATGGCGAGTTGGTATTTCAACTGTGCTGTCGGCCCGTGAAAAAGTGCGCCACTCACTTCGATTGTGCAGTATATGAACAAGGCTAGCTCCCAATAGCTCATGGAAAACAGAGGCCGTGTTGCAGCTAGCCAACCAACGGTAAAAATACTAAGTGGGGTGACAGCCCAGACAGGACCAACGATACAAAGCAAGGCAGCATAAAAAGACAGTTGTCGTTTGGGAAAGACTGTGGGTGTATTAGAGAGACATGTTTTGTCGACCATCTTCAAGGTATCAAGCTAGCGTACAGAGACCTAGCGAGGAGAAGGAGAGCCGGACAAGACCGAGCGGACCGCCGAAGTTGAACACAAAAAGAAACTGAATTGCAAATACAAACCATGTGAATGTGCCTGAGCGGTCACCTGAGATGAGGTCATTCGCCAGAATGCGCCCGTGATGTCCTGGCATCTTGGTCGAGATGTCTACCTTGTCGTGAGCTCATTGCCGCAATTTACACTCGGACCGTAATCGCACAGAAATTCAGCATTTCAGGATATTTTATCAGTCATGTGATCGATAAGATAAGATAACGGAGATCCCGAAAATGCCCGGATAAACCTCCCACAGAAAACTTCGTCGTCATTCCTGCCCACCCCCTCGCCAGACTTCTGTTCAGACATGCTTCGCTCTGCTGTGACGGCCGCGACTCGTCCCCTTGTCCTCCGGCCTTCGTCTCAGGTGAGTTGACTCTGCCTGTCACTGGAACTACCCTAACCTCGGCCGTATGTGATAGACCATCCAGGCGCTACGGCCAGCAACTACACTCGCGGCTTACTATCCCAAAGTTTCGCGTCGTGTGAGTAGGATTCGAGGCATATTTAGTTGACACATCTCAAGTATATCAATAGTTACCGACCAAGTATGGTGGAGTCTACACGGTACGCATAAGCCCAATATATTGAGACAGATGCCAATGCGTCTGATAGGTTACATTGATCCCAGGTGACGGTGTCGGGGCGGAAATCACCGACTCGGTCAAGGAGGTCTTCGAGCATGTCAATGCTCCCATCGAGTGGGAGCAGTATGATGTATCCGGTCTCTCCTCCGCGGGCGAGAGCCTTTTCAAGGAGGCCATGGAGAGCCTGAAGCGCAATAAAGTCGGTCTCAAGGGTACGCCAGGTCATCCACACACTGCTTTGTCGCACTCAGCTCGTGCCCAGGTATCCTATATACCCCTATCGACCGCTCCGGACACAACTCCTGGAACGTCGCGATGCGCCAACAACTAGACATCTACGCATCTGTCGTGCTCTGCAAATCCATCCGCGGCTTCCCCACCCGTCACAGCGGCGTCGACTTTGCGATCATCCGCGAAAACACCGAGGGAGAGTATGCAGGTCTCGAGCACCAGAGCTACCCCGGTGTGGTCGAGAACCTCAAGGTCACGACTCGTGCCAAATCTGAACGTATCGTCCGATTCGCCTTTGACTTTGCCCTCAAGAACAACCGCAAGGTGAGCTAGAATTTGACGTCGATCAAATGTTGTAGATCACTAATGGGAAATGGGCGATAGAAAGTTACATGCGTCCACAAGGCGAACATCATGAAACTCGGAGACGGTCTCTTCTTGAACACCTTCCGCCAGGTCGCGGAGGAATACAAATCGTCTGGCATTGAGTTTAATGACATGATTGTCGACAACACGTACGTGCTATCTCGCCCCCAACGTGCACATCCGTTATTAAGATTTTGCCTGTAGCTCAATGCAGCTCGTCGCGAAGCCTGGTCAATTCGATGTGATGGTTATGCCCAATTTGTATGGTGCGATCATCTCCAACATTGGCGCTGCGCTAGTTGGTGGGCCGGGAATTGTTCCTGGATGCAACATTGGGCGAGTAAGCCCACCTTCAGAAACCTAATATTGGGATCTTTACTCACAACCCACCTATAGGAATATGCTCTCTTTGAGCAAGGCTGCCGTCACGTCGCAAGGGACCTTATGGGCACCAACAAGGCAAACCCCGCTGCGATGATTCTTTCCTCGACGATGATGTTGAGGCACCTTGGGTAAGCATATTGGGACTTTGCGAACCTGCATTTCCCCTAATCATTCTAACAGCCTCGAGTCTCTCGCCAATTCTATCGCCCAATCAACTTTCGATGTCATCAACGAGGGCAAAGTTCGCACGGCAGACATGGGCGGTGAGTACTGGCTCTCATCGCTGATCCAGTGTAACCTAAATTGAATTTGCTCTGGCTCAGGATCCGCTACGACAAGCGATTTCACGGCAGCAGTTATCAAGGGGTTGTAATTGTGGACTCTAAGTGTATCATAGCCTTTGATTCCAGTATACGTTCATTGCCAGATGAAAATCCAGCCTACTAGCACAATAGCGCCATCAAGATAGGACTAACCCGACCCGAAGACAATGGACCAATCTACAACTCTAGTCTTGGAGAAACGCGTACCTATCGGCGCTTGTTTACCTTGCGTTTCTTTCCACCAACTTTTTCCACGCCGGTAGCGGCAGCATCCGACGCTTCTGTGTCAGACGCGGTCGCGCTTTGGTCCACAAGGTTCTTCTGAACTGGCTGGCTCGGCTTCTTGCAAGTAACTTTCGCGACCGCAGACATGACGAGCGAAGGCGCCCACGTAGTCCCCATCGAGGGCTTGGATAAAATGCTCTCATCAAAGAGCTGCTCGCCATCCTGATCGGTCTACCACGTTGGTCGTTCACGTTAATTCTAACACTCGCATAGATGCAATCATACTCACGTGCCAAACACTCCCATCGCCGTCCACAACAAACTCAATAGTCTTCGCTCGTTGTTCCATTCCATCCGACCCGTCCATACCAGTGCTGGCCGTTGCTGGGATCCTAACTTTCCTCGAGCCTTCAACAGGAACCATGCGTGGGCCCCAAGCAGCAAGCTTCGCGCGTCCCACAAGATCCCGAACGCGCTTCAAGTCCCGCCCGTAGTTCATCCGCTTGACTTGGAACTCCAGGGCACACGAGAGGGTCGCGAGGAAGACGAGGACTGTGCCAAGACCGGGGCGGAAGCGGGAGTAGTAGTACCCTGTGCCACGCCATTTAGGAACGCCGTTTTTGTAGAAGAAGTTGTAGCTGACGAAACAGGAGGATGTGAGTACTGGTCTAATACAGTGGTCGTAGCAACCCACCGTTCACGTCCTTCCGAGTTTTTAAGGATGGCATTGATCTTGCCGAGCCGAGCATATCGTTCGTGTGCACCTTTCACGCCAGGGTTCTGCCAGGGAAATGAGCTGAGCATAACCGAGAGGCCACCGCTCGTCCACGACATACCTTGTCCGGGTGCAACTTGATACTAAGCTTCCTATACGCCTTGCTCAGCACTTCCCGAGATGCCGTGTGCGGCACGTCCAACCACGAGTAGAATGTCGTTCCCGACCCTAGGCACCCACCCACTGCTCAGGCTTCACCAAAAGCCATGGAAGAAATGCTCTGCTCACCTTCATGTGTCTCCAGCTCGCTAACGAGATCAAAAATCTCGTGGTCTTCTTTTGTCCATGCGAGGACGGCTGTGATGGCCGCAAAGAGCGCGCACAAGTACAAGAGACCTCGCATGGCGGAGGTTGTCTGTAAGAGTAATTTCTATTGCAAATTGCGCGTGCCAGCAGATCATGAGTGTCACGTGAAGAACTGTGGCTCCTGAACTTTCATCCACACCTCACTCGCCTGCGATTGTTATCATTCTACTACCTTTATCGGTGGTGCTTTATTAGATTATCCGGAAATCAGGCATAGTAGTTATCTGCAGCACTAGTCTCTACTTAAATCTATTGTCACAAATATCATACTCAAACTAGCCCATTTCTGTCGAGCAGCTTCATTTGCCTTCCTGACACGCTCACTTCAGATGGACATGCTCCTCCTATCTAACAGCTTACATGTTCCTTATTTTAAATACCTTGGGGGTCGGCTTACTGGATCAGTTTCCCCCTTGGCCGCTAATTGGAGAGCACCATGGCACTGACTCAGGGCTAACTCTCATACTCGCTTTCGTCGAGGTGGCTTGTTGCTCATGAGGGAAATATGCTGCACCAAAATCTTGCTTACATACCTGGAACCTACCAGCCGAAATACCAATATTTAATTGTATGATCTCAAAACGAAATACTCTCTATTCCAACAGAAACATTGGAAGATTGTCGAGGTATGTTCGTATCAATATGACAGTGCCCTAAATTGTATACAGCACCCAAACCTGCGCTTTGGAGTTCTAGATGGTTGCTAAATAATCGGGTGTCGCCTCTGGGGTGTCAGATGACTGTACCCAGATGGAAGCGTGTCGACCCACGAAACGAACACCAATGGGTCTGTAGTAGACCTAATTCTTGCTCGGCGACGTCGTGTATATTCTTGCGCCGAAGCCAAGAAATTTCGTCAAAGGGTCCGAAAACTGGCCACTCGCGTTGCTTTCCGGCTCGTATCATACTCAGAAGTTCAAGAAGCATGATATCCGAGGCCCAATAAGTGTCGCCTACACCCCTTTGCGCGCCTAGTACACCGTGTTCAACGGCTCGACGTCCATAGACGCTAGTCACGAGTCTTAACATCGAGGAAACCGCGTCGCATAAACTTTGCAGAGCCAATAATAACGGATCCCGACACCGAGCTAATAGCGGCTAATAGCGGCTGATTGGTACGCCCCCCATACGTTCCCAACCAGTGATCATGCACGCATTCTCTCCAACCCACTTGAGTTGGTATAAAATCAGCCAGCCTAGTAGGTCCACTGACAAAGGTCACTAGACACCTCGGCTTGCGCTCTTACACTCTCACAGCCCACTCACCTCACAGCTATGAAGCTCACATCAGTCCTTTCCGCTTCTATTTTAGTCCTTGCACCCCTAGTGGCCGCTGCACCAATGAAGCGCAACACTGGCTCATACACAGTCTCTGGTCTTGGTAACCGTAAGAAGGCAGTCACCGCTGCAGGCGGAACTGACCTCGACCTTGCAATTGCGATGATGGAGACCGAAAATATGCAAGCGACTTACACCTACGGCGATGGCAAAACCGGGGATTCGTTCAACGCCGCGAGTCGCGTTGAGCTTCGCCTGTGCATGCGCTAGGCTATACTGACTTGTGCGCCATAGGGGATTTTCAAGCAAAACTGGTACATGCTCCGCTCCGCCACCAGCAGGTATCGCGGTCAGAGCTCTAGTAAGGATCCGAGCTACGTCAATTCTAATCCAAACTGAATTACTATGATAATTAGGCCAATACAACAATGCGGCAGAAATGAACTCAAACCTCTCTCTTGATATTGCTGAACGTCATGAAGCCCAGAACTATTATGGCGAGACTCTGTGGTTCGCCGGACATCGCAACGGGCAGACGGGGTTGAGCAACCCGAACACTCAAGATATCAAGAACGTAAGAACCACAACAGGCCACGCGTACTCTCCCATCGCTGACCCTTTGCTTCCCTCTCTTGCAGTGTGCGTATGGACCTGTTCTGACCCATACCAGATTAACTTACGTGACGTTATATACTTTCGGCTGGCCAATCCACTGAAAGAGTGAGCATAGATTGTTGTTGAGCTCTTGAGGCTGCTGACTGATCGAGTCACTCAGCCAAAATGGTGTTTATTGGCTCCGCTCGCAGATTCAGTCCAATAGCAAATACCGAACTGACGATACCCGCTTCTGGATTGACGGGGTATGTCTTGGTTTGTCACCGCAGAACGATATCAAGTACCAACTATGGACTCCACTATGCAGATTCCTCCTATCTAAGGGTATATAAGCATGTACGAACATTACCGGTGTTGAGCCAATGACAAGCTCATATCGGTGACCTCTACAATCCTCATGTAATTGCTCAAATGCCTACTATTAGAACGCCGCTCAGAATAGGGTTACACAACGGAAGCATTCACGTATGAACCGAGCAGAGTTCGAGCGCATTGTTCAGTCGCGATATCTGCGTAAATCTTGCCTGCGATCCTGTTGTCGCACATCTGATATTAGGCCGTATACCGGTGAGATACCTATAATAAGGTTGTAATTGCGGTTAGAGACGTCCGGATATCCAGCTAAGAGTACACGTACTGTGCTAGGCTCTCAATTTGCTTTTGACCATAACCTTGGCAGAATCCAAAGTCTGAAACTAGCGTCAAAGGCTGATAAGCGTGGCTTGGCAACACCTCTACTTTGGCAGGTGCATCGGAACAGTCGTCTGCTTCGGGTATGAGGGTGTCGATATGTACGGTGATAAGATCTGGGCAGTATGGGAGCATATATGCGAGGTGCCTCAGGGGGCACGAGTACATTTGCATGTGGAGTTCGCGCAAGGATGACCAATTTAAGGCAATGTCGCGCATGGCTTCGAGTCTCCAATGGTCGCCCAAGCCCCCTATAGTCGTCAAAGAACGAATAGGAAGATGTTTTATAGGGGTAAAACAGGTAAGAGAGAGTGCGGAAATCCCTCTATCAGCCAAGACCAAGGTGAGGTCGGCAAGTGCGTGGGATTTTCTGCCGAGTAATTTGAAAAAGTCGAGGATTCGAGCAGAGGTCCAGTGATTGTGGGAAGAAAATGAGATTGAAAGCCTGGTCAGTTGGTGTACGAAGGGCGTATGCCACAATGCCATAGTAGCCTCTGCTTCTGGTGAAAAAAGCACGAGATCTTTCAGCGGAGAAGTAGGCTGGGAAGGCGACTCGATAGTAGGCAAAAGAGATTTTCCCGCAGGTTTCAGATAGCATAGCTGTACATGCGCAAGATTTGGCATGCGCTGAAGCCAACGAATAAACTCGGGACGCACAGGGGCATTCCAACAACGGAGGCGGCGGAGTTTGCGGAGCACAGGCGCCTGGTCGTCGAAAAAAACGGGAGGGAGAGGCATCGTACCCCGCGGGGCACGGGAGCCAGACGCAAGTTCCAGGTGTTGGAGTTCGGGGCATTTATGCATGGCAGCTGCAACAATCTCGTCCACGTCTTCCAGTGTGTCCCTTGGCAAATAATCTCCATCTATCTCCAAGGCGGATAAGGAGGGCGACAGCAGGATTTCTGGCCAGTTCCAGTAACCTCGTATGAGGTCCGGGACCTTTGCCAGATAATGACTATTTTGAATAGACATGAATTTCAGGCTTGGCAAAAGCACGTGAGATTCGGCGTATACCCGTAGCGCCTGCATCGCTCGAGGAATATGCGGAGTCCTAACTTTGGCTTCGCCCCCTATCCAAATAACATCTCGCACAAGTAAGAACTTGACGTATCTCGCGTAGATGTTGAAACGGTCAAAATAGTCAGGCGGCAAAGGATCTGGTAAGTCAACCTGGCTCGATGAGCTATTCAGTTATGCAAAAGACCCCAGAGTCAGTTAAATAGCCCACCCGCATGAAGTTCAGTTCGCAGAGCTCGGGTATTCCGGGCTCTGTGCCGGAAACCGTGATTCCAGGCAACAGAGAAAGCAAATCTCGTACGTCAATAATGGAACCCCACAGTTGTCGCACAGCAGGATGGAAGAACCCTCGGCATGTACGCGATAGAGAAGCAAGGTCGCCGCGGCGGGTGGGTCTCGACTTATCGTACGTCTTGAACATGGCCTGGTTGACCTCGCCTAATCCATTGTCGACAAAACCGCAAATGTGGTCGCTGACCTCAAAAAGAGTAATTGCCTGTTGAGAAACTGAAGGTTTGGGCATTGGGAGGGGTGATGGGAGAGTTGTGCTGAGCACCACGGTGGACAATATATGACCGAAACGTGCATGCCCTAGCGCCCGCTGATCCAAACCAGAGATCCCCGAGGGCGCACTAGCAATTACCGGGATCCGGTTATAGCTTCTGATGCTAACTCATCACAGGTCTTCGGTACCATAATATTAATGTAGTTTCGAATTGGAGTAACCCAGGCTGGGGCAAATTACCGGTGGCTATAGGGGCAGCATAGAAGGTTGGCAACGGGACTTGGGCCAGACCGACAACCATACCATAAAGCAAGTTTCTTTTTTTTAAAATAATAATAATAACAACAATAATCCACCTTGAGGTGAGGAGGGGTGCTCACGAATCAGCCGCCGAGGATAAGTTGCCCAGCCTTGTTTACTCCCTAGCGTGCGCCGTGGTACGAGATCAGCCAAAAAGTGACGCCAGGGTTGTGATGGGGCTGTGCGGCGTGGCCGTTCATCCATAGCCATTGAACCCTTTGCCCCGTCGCCCCTGACGAGTCTAGCGTCGTCCATTTCGTACTTTTAGTACCATGGAGATAAATGCGAGAACATAGCTTCAAGAGCGTCTTGGTCCAATCATTTGAGATGTTGATGCGGAGCGATACACGACCAGTCTAAGAATTTGTCCAGCACATTTGCCTAAGTTCCATGCCACAATTTCTGGCACGAACGATAGACCCGTGAAAATAACTCTAGTGCCTCTTAATATTGATAATGGGCTGTTTGAACCTAATTGTTTGGACGTCGAATGCAAGATACGAGCGCTATATGCGGGAGATATACTAGTCAGGTGCGTAGTTCAGAAGTATATGTGTGGGCCCTACGTGGGGTACCACCGACGGTTTGCGGACCGTAAACTATGCACCCTCATGTCCACGAGTTTTAGCATGCTTTAGGGCTGAAGCATGGGCTCAGAGATGGGAAACAGAGTTTATGGAGCAGAAGAGCGCCATTCCGAAGAAGATTGGGGGTAATGGCGTTACAAGGGACACATTAGGTACAGTCTCGAGCCCCAGATACCCAAGTTCAGAGCCTCGCACAGCAGCGGTGACAATGTGGTTCACCCTTCAAGAGATAACCAGAAGCATAATCACCTTCAAGATCCAAAAAAGAGACACGCGGCACCACAAGTGGTTGGGCCCATTTAGGGAACCCGAAAGAAAAGTGGCTAGGGCTTTGTCGAGCAACAAATTTCAGCTGGGTAGAAGCACATGGCCACGGATATAAGGCTACAAGGCCACAATTACGCCAGAAAACGTAGGCCAACCCTCATCTCCGAGCGAGACGAAGTCTTAAAGGCCAAAGCGATCGAAGGAATTGAAAATAGGTGGCTTGGTATGCCAGGCTAGCACGATAAACTTTTCAACCGCGTTTCAGTTCCCCAAGACATTCAAGGAGGCTAGAATATGAGTCAAAGTAGAGCCCAGAGTCAAGCAGGTGCGTAGCAAGGGATCAGCTCGACACGGCGTCTAACACTGAGCCCCCACGACTAAGCTGCAAGTATGGCCACTGTTACCGTGATTATTAATCATTCGTTGGTGGAGGGGCTGGGGCACTCGTTTCGGGGAGAGGGGAGTCGAGTCTGAGATGATGGTGGGTCGTTATCGATGACGCGAACGTAATGGCCAGAGCAGGTGGCCCCAGCGTAATAAGCGCCCAGGTCTTTCGGATGAATCCCATCATACGATTATTATTATTTTGCTGATATGGTGGGTCTCGACTATTAAAAAGCCTAAACGTTGCCCCCTAACCCTACACACAAACCTACTCTGTTCCGACTACGCGCGTTGCATATCGGTGTGAATTTGGTGTCAGACGAGCTTTAGCCAGCCAGGGCGGCGCATTAGGTACGTCGTCCGGTTTGACCAAGAGTACTTTTATTCAGCGAAGAGGACAAGCCTCGTAAAATAAATACAAAAAACTTGATAACGGGCTCACAGCAACATAACAAAAACCCACGACCCAACCTCAACTCTTGGGTGCCCACAAATCATACAACTCCTTGTCCTTCGGATCAAAGCACGTGAACAACGCGGGGTCCGAACGGATCGTGATTTTGTGCCGACTGGCGGGGAGAGCAGGGGCGGGAACATCCGGTGCCGCGAGTGTCGAAGCGACACTGCTTGCTGTAGGACTCGCGTCAAACTGCAGACACAAATACCTCAGTTCTCTTCACCCTGTTCACGTGTCTCGTCGGAATTCGCGCTCACCTGACCGACGATGGCCTGCCCAGCCCTTCTCGACCTCAGCGCCGGCGCCAACGCACGTTCTATAATAACCCCCCAAACCACAAGATCAGTTTACGTCTGGCAGGACGTGGAGCACAAGGCGAAAAAAACGCAGCACCGGAGAGCGGGCTCACTCTGATCATCAGAAACGGGGCGAATCTCACCAGACGCGAGATTGACTCCGCTTCCGAAACGACTGTCTGGCCTAGGCGCAGGCGTGGGTGTTTCGAATGCAAACGAGGGGCCTTCGGTGCGTTCATCGCTGTGGATCGTGGACGCGCGGGAGGTGGGGCGTGACATTTTGGGGTGGTGGTTGGAGCGTGTGTCGCGGAACGGTCACGTGAGTTTATGTCACCAAGCCATATTTGGGGGTTGTCTCATGACTTGTTGTGAAACAGAAGGCGTGGTCAGAGAGGAAGGCCCAGGCAGAGAAGAATGAATACACCGAAATTCGCAAAACCATTTGCAACACGAGGCGGAAACTCGACAAGTGTCGACAGTTACTGCGTTATATTGGCTAGCGAACACGACTTCGAGATGGGCTCGGCAAGGGCCGCGAGACTCGAAAACATTAGAACCCATAGCCGGCCTGAGCATAAAATGCGACTCGAAAATGGGGCGACCAGCACAGTCACGTGGGTTATGTGATGCGAACTACACGAGCCACTTGATTCGCGGGGCTCACGTCTTGGGTTAGCGTACTTGCATTGTTGACACTTCACCCAGGCGGAGCTACAACATTCATTCCCTGATTTCCTTGAGAGCCAATACCGCGAGGCTGAAATCCCCCGCATATACCAGACGCGGCATGCCCCGTGCTAAATTTAGAAGCCAAGGTCTGGCGGTACGCAATTCGGACCATCTTGCCAGTATCTTACTAGTCTCGGCTTTTTAGCTTTACTGCTATCGACTGTAGCAACTGGGGATTTAATTTTTGAATTCAGAGTGGCCATGTGAGCAGAACACGCATCATGGCATCAAGTTACTCTGATCGGTTTAATGAGAACACCTAGCCACATTTTGTCCGGGGAACTCCCCCCTGTGTCGTTTGCTCCGTCCGTATTCATTCCCCGCGAACAGCCCCAGGTTCCCCGCACCCCCGCACCCCGCACACAGCCTCTTCCTTGAGGTCAGGGAGACTCACCACTTGAACCATCAGTGATAGACCGACAACCCCGTACTCCATATCAAGACCTCAACAGATCTACCGAGGAATTAGTCTCTTTACCAAGCGATAAATAGGAATAATCACGTGAAGAAATACGACAAGACATCGAATCGCTACATCAAGCCACCTCTCACAACTCTGACGTGCCTCTAGTACGTATGTATGATACTCCGACTGAATTTCCTAGTGGAAGTCTCTGCTGCGATCCCCCACATGTTAGTCTCACGCGGCTTCGTTGGACACGTAAATTAGCCTATTTCTCCACAAATTGATCTCCGTAAATCCTAACGCCTCTATAAGCTCTGTTGGGGTGCTCGGGCACTCACTTGGCGGTAGTTTCGCGGGGAAAGTACGGGTTATGAAGCATTCGTCCGAACAGAGCCAGCAAAACGACGTTAATTTCATATCTAGTTAGCTTGCGAACCGACTGAAGCGATCTGGCTCGACGACAGCGCCCCATAATGCATCACCCCATGGGCGCTGTTGGACAGTAGTTTCTGGCAGAGTCTGTGCTACTCGAGACTTCTGTTCGCGGTGTGATGGCCGCGCCACGTTTCTGCCTGTGAGCGAATACGACCATTGGACGATCTGAATCTTATCGTTAATTGCAGAGGCGCGTACACGGCGTGCTCGGGGGTCGGTATACAGAATATCTCTGGATGTTTACTAGCGTGATCATCCGTAGTGGTGCAAGAAAAGAAACAGCTCCGTAGGTGTTCGGTCACATGAAATTGTACACTGCCGGATCACCCAAATGTACAGTATCACCTGCATATCTATCTAATTTGCAGCAGACGCTGCAGGCACCAAAGGCGACGAGCTCGCGTCGCTCGCCGCTCTTATCGTCCAGTCCACGTTCAACCGACCACGCCCGAAAGAAGCGGTCTCGATGTGGTTTGGGTCAATCACGCATACAGACCGTGTATGGGATTGGACTTTGCGGCCCGAGGGCATTTCGGACAGAGTAAAGTATTTTCCCAGTGTCGGACGTCGCTCGTGTGCTGGCTGAAACCCCAACCGGCTGTCGTGCACAGGATTCGTCGGCCGCAAGGAACGAAAAAGACCCCGGCGGGGCGGTGCCAGGCGTCCACGCTTATCGTTCTTGTTCCATCTAACCGGCGACAGGGTCCGCGCGCGGCCCATAAAAGCCCCCCCACACTGTCCCATCCGTCCCAAGTGCCCCCTGCCCTCCAATCCCCACAGTCGCATTCACAACACCATGGCCGGCCTCTACAAGCCCGATCTGCTCGCCCCCTACCTCGCTCTCGACCAGGGCGACAAGATCCAGGCCGAGTGTGAGCTCGTTCATTTGTCTGCTCGTCACGTCACTGACCCGCCGTGCAGATGTCTGGATCGACGGCGACAGCGGCCTGCGCTCCAAGACCATGGTACGCGTCTCTCATTTTTCGCCTTTCAGGCGTTGACCCCCCGCGCAGACTGTGGCCAAGGAAATCAAGAGCATCGACGATCTCCGCATCTGGGACTTTGACGGTTCCTCGACCAACCAGGCTCCAGGCCACGATTCCGACGTCCACCTCCGCCCCGCGGCCATCTTCAAGGATCCGTTCCGCGGCGGCAAGAACATCCTCGTCCTTGCCGAGACGTACAACAATGACGGCACGCCCAACCGCACCAACTTCCGGCACCACGCCAAGAAGATCATGGACCTCGCCAAGGACCATGTGCCGTGGTTCGGTCTCGAGCAAGAGTACACCCTCTTTGACGCCGATGGCACGACGCCCTTTGGCTGGCCCAAGGGCGGTTTCCCTGGACCTCAGGGGCCGTATTATTGCGGAGTTGGTGCGTGTTGTCTTGCAGTTCAAGACACCTTTTATTCATTTTTGTTCAGGAACCGGCAAGGTCTTTGCCCGTGATCTCATCGAGGCGCACTACCGCGCGTGTCTCTACGCCGGGGTCAACATTTCTGGCATCAATGCCGAGGTCATGCCCTCCCAGTGGGAGTTCCAGGTCGGGCCGTGCGAGGGCATCGATATGGGCGACCACCTGTGGATGGCGCGCTTCCTGCTCGTCCGCATCGCCGAGGAGTGGGGCATCACGGTCTCGTTCCACCCCAAGCCCCTCAAGGGCGACTGGAACGGCGCCGGCTGCCACTCGAACTACTCGACCAAGGAGATGCGCGAAAAGGGCGGCATGAAGGCGATCGAGGCTGCGATCGAGAAGCTCGCCAAGCGTCACGAGGACCATATCGCTGTCTATGGCGAGGACAACGACCTGAGGTTGACTGGCCGCCATGAGACTGGTCACATCTCGTCGTTTAGCTCGGGTGTCGCGAACCGCGGCGCGTCGATTCGTATCCCGAGGCACGTCGCTGCCCAGGGCTTTGGATACCTCGAGGATCGCCGCCCCGCGTCCAACATTGGTGCGTACCAGATACCGTTTGATCCAGGAATGTATACTGATTGATCGTTGCAGACCCCTACCGCGTCACCGGCATCATTGTCGAGACCACCTGCCTCCAGTAGATAATTAATTGAAGTACATTGTTATATTTTGGCTAGTAGACTGGGCGTCAATGCATACATTTTCATTACAAACAAAAGGCGCGTGGTGCAAAGCTCGAAAGTATAGTTGGTGAATATGGGTTCCGGGGGAATAAGGATATAGGGGTACTAGGGGAAACAGGAGTCATAGCGAATGAGCATGCGAAACATCATGAGAAAGCGATGAGCTCAAACTGGCGAGCGACGTCTGCCATTGTCGGGCGCTGCTCTGGCGCGGGCGAACACATATGCTTCAGTACAAACAACAGTCCTTCAGGCACCCTCGCTCGTGTGCCCGCTTCGTCCGATCCAGGAAAGTAGGTTGCCGCAGACCCATCCGAGTACGGTTCTAGATCTAGGTGATCGCTGTTTATCGGAGCCGCGGTAGGCTGCGGCATAGATAGGACGAGCGATTCGAGCTCGGTCGGAGTGCACTCTCGGCCGAGCACTTTTTCAAACTGTTCTTTCCCGACGACCACACCGTCTTCCTCATCCGATGCTGATCCCGATCTCCTAGTTGTCCTCTGCACCTCCACAGACCCGCTTTCCGTCCTCTCTCGCTCCTCGTACATCCAATACGCTCCTCTCGAGACCCACGTTCTGCACGCCCTCGCCGATCCCAGCCGCGCATACGGTTCCCGTCCAAACAACGCAGCGCCCAACGTCACACCTGCGCTAAACACGTCTGCCGGGAACCCAAACTCGCTGGGCGGGGGGCGGAAGAACTCGGGGGCCGAGTAGGACAGCGTGCCGAGGCCCGCGGCGTCGGTGGGCGGGCCGGATGGGAGCGAAGGGAGGTGCAAGGCCGAGCCAAAGTCTGCGAGGCGGACGGAGAGGGACGAGGTGAGGAGCACGTTGGCGGTTTTGACGTCGGTGTGGAGGATGCCTTTTGTGTGGCAGTATGCGAGGGCTTGTGTGAGTTCTGTTGCGAGGCGGGGAAAGGTACTGGGTGTGAGGAGGTGTGGGTGGATGTTGAGGAGGGAGGAGAGTGTGAGTGGGTAGTGCTCGAGGACGAGGAGCGTGCGTGAGGGCTGTGGGGTTGGATAGCGCTGGCGGTGGGAGCCTTGGAGCACCCCGCGCAGCATGTCAGCGGACGAATCTGACACGGACCGCGAGTGAGAGTATGTAGGCGAGATCTTCTGTCAACACATGGGCGTTTGTCAATCAGATATGTTTCGATCGGGAAGTACCCCGGGATCACTTGGCGCTCACCTCTTTCTCCTCAACCTCGACACTATGCAGTCTCGTGATAAAGCTCCGGCCAGGGTGTGATGTATCTGTCGAGGCCGACGTTTGCAGCTGGCGGAGGAACCATGCCTCGCGCAAGCCGAGAGCTTGGGATTCTTCATCGGGCTCGAGGCGCTTCACGACGCATACACGCCAATCTTTAGTTGGCTGGCGGGACGCGGCGAGGTAGACTTGGGAGAAGCGACCCTGACCGAGCTTGAGCTCCGGCCGGGGTGCGAAGCGCAATTGGATTGGCGGGAGTGATTGGGACAATGATGGGGATGGTGGCAGCGACGCAGCGAGCGACGGGTTGGTTGACGAGCTAGTGCCAGTAAGCGACGTGGTCGACACGCTCTGGGTCGAATAGGGCGAAGTAGGCGGATGTCGCTGCGGAGGAAAGAGCCCGGTATTGGGGGAAACATCAAAAAAGGACGAGGTGCGGGAAGATAGGGACGAAGGGGCGACATCCGCATCAGCCAGCTCTGTCTGGACGCGCAATCCAGGTACATTGCGTATTGGTTCCGCATGCGGTGGGGTGTCGCCGAGATTAATCCCGGGGGCGAGCTCGTCGGCGAGGGGTGGCGACTTGCGCGGACGACGCAAGGCTGGGCCTGTTGTTCGTCGTCGCACGAGGTCAGACGGGGCTGGAGGTGCGGGCACGAGCGAGTCGGAAGATTGCCATGAGGTGGAGAAGATGTCGTTGCGGCTGGGTGTGTGCGCGGGCTCCATTCGTGTTGGTAGTTCGAGCAGAGAACAGAGGCAGGGGAGGCAGCAGGGCGTCAGATCAGTGGCATGAGACTATAAGATCAGTGCTGCGGTGGGGGGTGGAGGGGGAGTTGCCAACGTGTGTGGTGTGAGAGGTCGGAAGTCAGATGCTGCCTGGCCAAGATAAAGTTGCAATCGAATAGAGATGGCTGTCCTGATCCAGCATGTACCTCCACTCGTGTCCTTCTCGCGGTCGCTCGGTCCGTGCCTCAGAGCCTGCACATCGTCGTCGTCCGTGACGTCCAAGACGCCGAACTCGGAGTGGCTGTGCCGATTTTGCCGCGATGACCCAACCACCATAGTCATGTTCAGCTTGGCAGCAGTCCGCAGTTGCGCCCGCCTCTCCCAATGCCGTTCGATATTCTCTTTCCCTAAACTTCCCCTTCCTCTTGGCTCGGGCAAGTCGACCACTTCGGTCTTTCACACTCGGAAAATTCTGCCGTAGGTCCCAGTTTGGTTCCTTTCTTCCGAAACTGACCTCGAATAGCGTGTTTGCAGGTACACCCAGCGGCAATTGTATAATCTAGTGGCCGATGTCGATTCGTATCATCGATTTTTGCCCTTTTGCACCGGGTCGCGGGTGCTCACGCCGGTTCCAGAAGGATTGAGTGCGGAGGGGCCTTATCGGGTGGAAGCGGAACTGTCGGTTGGGTTTATGGGCTTGAACGAATCGTATACGAGTATAGTATCTTTCAAGCCCTATGAGCAGGTTCAGGTATGTATCGTCCGTCTTTGCTCAACCGACACCAACCTGACAAATCTGCAGGCCGTTGCGTCTTCCTCCAGACTCTTCAAATCGCTCGAAACAACCTGGCGCTTCCAACCAGCCTCGGCATCGTCTCCTCACCCCTCGTCCTCGTTTCCTCCCCACTCGTCTTCACTCGTGGACACAAGCAAACAAGGGGCTAATACCGGCCCGACTCTACTGAGCGTAGACCTCGAGTACGAGTTTGCGAATCCCTTGCATGCTGCGATTATTTCGGGCTCGTTTGGACGCGTGTCGGAAATGATGGTTCAGGCGTTTGAGAAGAGGTGTTTAGATGTTTATGGCAAAGGCAGGATGTGAGGCGGGTTGTTGTAGATACTTGCTGCGTTGACGTCACCCCAGCTTTTAACTTTATTATAGACAACCCCCCATTGGAAATGGTTGTTGACTTTTGAAACCTGGTAACACAACGGCACGAAAACAAATTCTGGGAGTCCGAGTGAACGACCCACCTCCCTTACGGTAGCACCTCGCTATTTTTCTCAGACTTATTACTGTACCAGAGCTAGGTGGCTATACCAGTGGGATTATCTATCAACCTGGGTATTGTTGATCTGCTAGCATTGTACACTAGAGACTTTGTTCTTTCAAGCTCGAGGTGGTCCAGTGTCGAGAGACACAGCGTGCTTAAACTAGTCCGAAGTATTATAATCGCCCTCTGCATGTTTTTCGAAAACCGTTGACCAGGGTCCGGTATTCATATTGGCGGCATGTAAGGTGAGCAGGCGCTCGACTCTGAATCGATACTGTCGACTTTCTGGGCCAATTATTTCTTTGCCAGAGTCACACAGAGGCCTACCCACCAACATTTTCGTATTGTGGGTTCAATTCCGGCAGCACTTCGACGGTCCCCAAAGTCATCAACCGTAATGTTCGGCGATTAAACAATGTACGCGAGCTAGCTTAAATACCAGCGCCGCGCGAAGACCCAAGCATATTTGTCAATTATGTTGGCAAATGCGCAGCTACTATTTTGATCAAACGTTGGAGCGCTGCTGCTATCTTGTCTGTCTGTTTGGGATCATCTTGAGGTGCTCCATCGAGGGGTTGCCAGCCAGTGAGCTTTGCCGGCCACTAGCACATGCGCCCCTCTAAGTTGCCAGATCTCAAGTAATAACACAACTAACCAAGTGAACCGATTTCAGACCCACCACCTTGCGGTCACGTTCAGCTAGTTTCGTTCCAAGTACTGCAGGGGGCGGGTGAATGGTCTAGCGGCAAAGTATGGTAAGTGAGTATTTCGGGCTTCTTCGGCGCATATAGTCCAACATCCCGAAAGTAACTTTCGTGTGCTACAATAAGGCTCACACTGAGTAGGTATGCGCCCGGCAGCGCAACTGCGGCATACTCTGACATGAAGCAAATAACGTAATAGCTCAGGCAACGAGCTTCTACTTGTTTACTGGCGTACGTCTTTACTACTTGGCCTGAAGATAAAAACTTTAGCTTGTAACATAATGCACATCTGAGCCCCACCCTTCCAGGGTAGCTGCTCTGGAGAGCGGCGTACTGTCGTGTGGAATAGAATGCAGACGACACTTGGGTGCAGGTCATCCCTCGTGCCACAAGTGTTTTAACAATGTGGACACTTTCTTGTGGCCTTCTTTGGTGATAAGCTTGGCCCGTTGTGCTAGTCCTGAGGAAAACGTGGTCTCATGTCTGTTCATTGGGTCACGTGCGGCACACACATTCTTATCAAGTCCCCTATCTCAACCTCAACAAGCACCATCCTGGTTCAAGACATTAAGTGGTATTTGCGCAAATGCAAGGGCATCCTATCGATAGACACATAGACTGTTATTAACTCGACGCTTTGTCAGGCCAAACTCGGATAATGTAGATGGTCAAACTAGTGCGTATTGGTTTTTATCACTTCTCCCCCCACGCGAAACGTGATTCTTACGCAAACATATCTGTTTGTTTTGTTCTCAAGCTGCCAAGCTAAGCAAAGGGCAGCGGTATCGGCGGAACCGTGCCACGAGACTCGCTGCCGCTGTAACCGGAGAATTAATATCTACGCAGCAACCGCAATCGAACCCATTAGCTGAAATCGCACAACCGGGAGCAGCCCAACCTAACCAGCCACCATCGCCACATCCTCAACGGCGCAAGTTTAAACACGTTCGGCGACAGCGGCAGGTAACGCCTAGCGCATTCTTGAAGCTGCCCGCGGATATTCTTGCCCAGGTAAACTGGATCCTACTGAAACCCAATCTGGTATCTCACGTTGGACGTGTTTAGATCGTGCTATATTTAGCCCCTCTCGATGTGATATACTTGGCTCGGGTCAATGTGTCGATACGTCGGGTACTCATGGATCGATCTGCGAGGTCCATGTGGCAGGCTTGCATCATGAGTGTTGGACTGCCTGCTTGTCCGCCGGGGTTGAGCGAGCCACAGTACGTATCGATATTATATCTACCATTTTGCACTGTGAGTGATACAACATTTGGTCATTGGCACCGCCCTGAGCTGCTGTTACGTTGCATGGCACATAGTCTTGCAGGGCAAAAGAGCCGCGCAATCCAGACGCTTACCTTCTTGTTCGTCTATGCACACGTTGCCGCCAAGAACGGTACGTGTGGTGGGTTCTGAAGGCTATATATGGCTAAAGCTTGAATAGGCTTGTCGATTGGAGGAAGATAGAGCCAGCTGATGTACAGGCACTAGTGCTTGCTTCGGAGAGTAAGTACGGCCATCTTATGGGGGCTGCTGATTGCTAAGTGCCGTCTCCTTTAGAAAGCTCTACCGTGATCGAGCGATGTACTGGACTAAAGCAGAGTTTGAAAAAGGAAGTAAAGCTCGTAAAATCTCATCTTGGATGGCTGCGGCGATCTAAAGGCGAGGAAGCACTTAAAGCTTGGGTGCAGGCCCGGACGGTGGAGTTGGAGGGGCGAAAAGCGGTATGCAGGGTTGCTCAGGCCTATATCCATGTTGGTGGACTAACTGAAATATAGCATGCGGATCTCGTAACTGAGGCTCTACGAAAGGCTCATAGAATGCGAATCGACGAACTGAAACAGAACTGGAATGAGCAGTGAGTCCACTTCAGCCGTGTCCCAAGTCGCGCGTGTTTTGACTTGCCGGTTCCGCTGGTCGCAGAGTGCAGAGCAGGCTGCTTGCCTTGGGGTATACACAGAAGGAGGAGGACCTCCCGCGGGAGAAACAAGATCGTTGGAAATCTTTCTTCAACCGGACAGATGTTCTGACGGAATGGAGTAAGTTCGTATACCTGTACTATTTTAGCTAAACTCACGTCAACCTGGCAGAGTGGAGCATGCTTGAACGCGACATGGTTCAGTTCCTTCAAACCGAAATGAAAGACCGGCCCGAGCGGGAGCGGAGGCAACGCCGTTCCAGCCGGGATAGCAAGCTCCGCAGCTTGTTTGGTTCTGTTCAACATGTAATGAGCACCCTACCCGAAGTCGAAGAGGAGCCCTCCGCTGCAGAATCGGCGATTCTAATGGCAGAATGGCTCCCTCCGCCAGCTTTCGGTGATGCGCTAGAATGGCCTATTATCCAGGACCTACTGGAGACGGATCGGTCTGTCGAAGGAATGTCAAACTCTTTCGAAGAGCAACGCCACGAAATTATCCAGCTGGTCGAAAACTGGGGAAGACAAGTCAAACGAGATTGGGCGAACATACTAAGGGAGGGGCGTAAGAGTGATGGACTTGCGGCGGACCCACCCCGACCTCGCCTGGAAACAGGTGGAACGAACGCGGACCCATTCGAGGACTTCGACGCGGATACATGTCTTCTGTTTCGTGCAGACAGTATTTTCAGCTTCAAACGCCAATACTCTTCCCCCATGGTCCGAACATACGACTCGATGGTGATGGCTTTGAGGCCAGGGGGGTGGTCGTATGATGCTAGGAATGGCGGAAAACTCGATCTGGCTGATTACACTCGGGACTCCCAAGGCTCGTCGCTTGCTCGGGTATTTCTGCAGGTTATGGGAAAGCAAGATGCGTCATCCACCGAGTTCAACGCAAGCCCCGGCCGTTTGTTTGCTTGTGGGAGGTGTAGCACTCCAGTAAGGTCATGGCTTTCGTTGGTATGACCAAATCGCGCCTTCCGTTGCACCATAGCCTGACTTCTGACCACCAGATCGGCCACTATCAAGATGAAGCAAGTGCCTGGGAAGATATACAGGGTCGGCTTGCCGCATTAGCGGAGCTCGGCGTCGTTTACAACTACGCCCATGATCTTGACAGCAGTACAAAGCCGCTGATGAGGCCTCTGTCAGCGGAGGAGATGGAGGCGATGGAAGGGAAATCTCCAGGAGATATTCAGACTACACAGACCGGGAATGCGAACGTCCTGATGGCCCCTCCAGCATCTGAACCTGGAACTACTCCAGCTGGGGACGTTGGTCAAGTTGAGCAAGGGGATGAGCATAGTACAGGTAGTGAAAGCAACGATGAAGCCGGGGAAGACGACACGCAACTGGATCGTTTCAGGTGCAAGCTCTGCGAGCGAGGAGAGATCAAGACCCCGTTCTTTTTCAAGGTTACCGACTTGTTCTCTCATCTGGCTGACGTGTAAGTCTTACATGCTTATACTCGTATGAACACTTATTCGATTATCGTTCCCACACTAGACACGATATCGTGGACCCGCAGAGAGGTACTCACGGAGAAGGTCCTAGCTCTATCAAGGATAGCCCGTACATTCGGCTGTGCGAGCCCCATGAAGGGGTGCATTGTGGCTGGCACACACATGTTTGGTCTAACTAGCGTAACGGAAGTAAGCATTAGCCGGCGATTTTGTCTTGGTTCTTGTGTTTTGTCATCAATCACGGTGTTGGTTTTGTCTTTGTCTTGTTGCTCTGTACTTCTAATCTCATGTTAGGACATCTCTTTGTATGTGTCTCAGCGGTGTGATCAAGGCATTTTCCAGCCGCATATAACCGGTTTGTTACCAGGTCACATGTGCATGTCTTGCAGGCATCCCCATATGTGGTAGTATTTGTGGGGTGAATACGTGCAGTGGATTCGTTTTTCACAAACACAACTCAGTTCCGCTGTGTTTTAATAAGGTAGCCACCTGTCTTGGGCCAAATAGGGCATCCATTAGGTCTCCAAATCGACATAGCCGCTGATGTTGACATAATCACCTTGCTTCTGCAAGGTCACTCCAGGGGTCTAAATCATGACGCGAAATCGTGCGTGTTACCTTGCTCAGGCAAGGTTCTACACGGTCATAAGTGTAACATAGGATCTTGGCCATTCTTTGGACATGTTTACAACCGCTTACACCATGACGTAAGAGTCTGGTTTTTCTTCTTGATGATTCCAGCATGTTCCCTGGATGGCCGACCTCAAGGTTATTTCGCTTATACCAAACAGATGACACAGATGGCGTGCTAAAGATGAATATATGTATAATAAATAAAAATACAAAGGTAATCCTGAAAACATTGTAGAGGTCCGATTCAATAGGCTCAAATAGGAATACACCATGCATGTCCAAACGTGATCAATGCCGCTCAGCGCTACGATCCGGATGCGCTCGAACTCTTCATGCCCTCCCACCAAAGTTTAGTCTTAGCATCCAATTACTCCAGTCTCTCGTCGTCTGCAGCCAGATCCGGGTCTAAAGGTTGCGCAAGGAGTTTCTCGCTAAAATCCCGCAGGATGCGAATGGTCTCGCGACCAGAGCTTCAAGAAAGTGCAATACAAGTTGGCCAAGCTGAGTTGTCCGCCGTCGGGTGGAGCTGTGATGTTTACAATTACTGACTCGATCGTTTGCCCCTGGGCTCGATAGTCCGTAAAGGCGTACGCTGGAGTAATTGGGAACTGTGAACGCCGAACCGTTTTTGGGACCCGCTCGACTCGTCCGTTACGTGCTCGAATATCCATCGTAATTTTAAAGCCTTTCGATGCAGGGACAATGGGGGGGGGGGGCATCGGGTCTAGACCAGGTAAAGTCATTGCTCGAGTGTGCTGCGGCATTTTGACGAGAATATATAACGGCAGTCGTTTGAGCCTCACAACCGGTGCCGTTGACTCGAACTCGGGCTCGTTCGGATCGAGTACCATCCCAGTTATGGTACTACGAGCGCCGTTCGCGAGATCAAGCTCTGTCTGTATGTTGAGTGTGACTATGATCTGCATCCCAATTGCGAGAGGAACCTCCTCAGGCAGACGATCTCTATCCTCGCGGCCTGGCTTCTTCTTCCCGCTCGAACTCGCGACAACGTATTGCTCGAGCATTGTAAGTGGCCGCTTCATGGCCGTGTCGCTCGCAGGGCAAACGAAAAGCTGGTTGCCCGTCTTCCGACAGTGCCGACCTATAGCAGCCTCGTTCCACTGATGGTGCACAACATGACGAGGTGTAACGAGCGATAGGCTCTTCCAGGTATTGAATTGTAAATCGGGCTTGCTGCACGTCGGGTGTTTAAGTACCAAGCTTTTGACCATCGGTATATGCTGTGGCTGAACGTTGCCGACACGCAAGGCTCGAAGAAAATCCCGCCATTCCGGGTCCGAGACACGAACCTGATGCCTCAGCATTACGACTTTATCAAACTTCTCAAAGATGTCGCTACCTCTGAAGTGGCCAGCTCCATGGAGAGAGTCGAGTGGTACAGCGCGCTGCGCTTGCCGGAGGCAACTGGGGGAATCTGGTGAGGATCTTTGCACAGAATTACGTTGACGTTATCAAACGCTTGGTAGCTGTCATCCGGATTGTATGCCATCTTCCCGATTGCAATGTGACGTGACAGCTGGGCGAAGATTTCGAGAGCATCGAGCATTCATCAATGACGAGGTACCGTGCGTCCTTCCACATACGTGCGAATTTTGCTTTGCTCTTGTTGTTCAGACCGTGCCCATTGACAGCAATGCAACCAATTTGGTGAGTCGTTTTTCCCTGAATCAGGGAAGCTGCAATACCTATTGTTTTCAGGTTTAGAATCTTGTTCACGCGAAAATTAAATTGTACACTCACCAGTAAATGCAGCCTTTATCAACCACCTGCTGACCCCGCGCCGATCCAACCCGGCAGTTAAAGTCTAAATAACTTTTGATTTCCCCGTCCCTCCGCCAATGAGTGCCATCAAGAGCTGTGGAGGCGGTGGAGAGTTTGTTGCAGCAGCGTTGTGCTGCGTAGACATGGGTGTCTAACTGTCTGACGTCTTTTATTTACATAAATGCGTATACCTGTACCCTTACAACCTACAGTACTAATTTATGTTGACTCTTGCCTGTACTATATTCACCACAGTGTAATCGATTTGATTTTAGTGTTAGATAAATCACAAAGGCAGGCTCACGAAGCGCTTCGGAGCAAGGTTGCTGTCGCCGAAGGCGACGCTCATCGAGTACTAAATCACGTGAAATGTCTAACGCCGTTTGCTGCGCTCAGGAACAATTGGTTCTGGGCATCCTTTCTTGTCGAGGTCAGTCCCCCTGCTCTCGCGGTTCAAGGCATTTTGTCCTCGTCTTCGCCAGCTCAGGGGTGGGCCGAACCGAACGTGAGCGCCACCAAGTCCGTCGAAGAAGATTTGAGTTGGCCAATCATATCCGCAAAGCAGAAGCGAGGTCCAGGGGCCCGGGTTCGGGGTGTTTGTTTGTTTGATAGAAGCTGGGAGGAGAAAGTGTCTCTTCTTCTCCCCACTAACCCTATGCAGAAGCAAGGTTATTGATGCACCCGCGGCCACCAATAGGAGGCGGCCGATTCGCCGACCCGGGACACCATTGTAGCACGCGTAATCCACCTTAGCTCCTCCAGGTTCAGCTTTTCGACCCATAGAGCGGAGGAAGTATTTTTTTTAATTCCAATTCGCACCTGGTACTCGAGTTTGAAGCAGCGTCAATTAGTGAGTTAAATCTCAATAAATACATTTTAGATATTGGGGAGTTTGGGGTCTTTGGTATATTCGTTGGAGAAGTTGCCGTCCCACACCGACAACCGCGTACCCAAGATCTATTGAAACATGAAGAGCAACATGTGGCCTGGATCGTCCATCTGCTAAGAGTATTTTATATCGGGACTGGTTCTGTACCGAGGCTCAGACACCCTCAAGTTCGAACGACACCTTCCCCGTAGCAGCCCAGCTCTCCATGTTTTGTAAGCGCTTATCCAGAGTAGTGCTGAAGCTTTCTGACCAGTCTGTGTAGGTTTCTTTTTCGTTTGTTGGCATCTTTTTGCTTACGACCGCGAATGTCGCATATACGATTTCGACGAGAATTTCACCCACCGCTTAATCACATCTCTCCCGCACCCTCCAAACGGAAGCTTTTCGATGTTCACGCTTGGATCGATACGACATCGGATCGATAATGCCGGTAATATCTGGTTTCAGCCCTATTGTAGCGACGAGTGGGAGCCGACTTGGGTGTACTCAAGCCTAGAGGATGCGACTCTGGTGCTATTAGGGGCCCTAGAGAGCCAACGTAAGTGGTAGCACTGGCCTAATTATAATAATAATGGTATTGCACGAGGAATGTGGGACGTGTGTTCAACACACTCATAGCCGCTCGCCCCACGCTCCGCTGGATCCACTCGCCACCATTCACCGTCCCCCTTTCGACCCTACCAATCCATGCCCCCTGGTAATAGATAACCTGATATCTTAATCGTTCCACCAGACCTTGCGGACACAATCACCGAGAACACTTCTTTCGATGCACTGACCCAGGTAAGGAACCATTTGCTTAACTTGTGCTCTGCCGGCGTCCTAGAAGTCCTATCGCATCTACGTATCTCCTTTGCGAATCTACTAACTACTGCGCGATTGGTTTTCTGTAGCTGAATGATCCTTCAGCTGCATTGGGCACGGCTCCCTTGGGTGAAGCCAACAACCAAGTCAGTTCTCGATGGTGTTTGGTTCGGCATAACGCCAGTGATCTGACACCTTGCAGGGATGCCCATTCGACTTGGGTCCAGATCCAGGTCAACATGATATTGATCGGTGGATAGAGGATTATAAGAAATGCCGTCCAGTGACTGGCACCCGCCGTCGGGCAAAATTGGTCTGCCCCTTGGCGGGCTGCCGAAGAGAGATGCGGCGACCCTGTGCTCTGAAGGTTGGTACTAACATGGGTCGATGGGAAAATAGACGGACATTGACCTGATGTTTACAGGAGCATTTATATTCTCATTTCGGGATTAAGCGTGAGTGGTTCCTACTAAAGTCGGCTGGGCAACCTCTCACTTTGAATACAGCTAAAACCTGCAACTCGTGCTCAAAAACATTCTCAAACACTACTAACCTTAAGCGCCACGAGAAAACTTGTTTATGGGTTAGCCCAGCCAAGTGATACTAGGCTGAGATCTTGAGGATTGGTGTCTTGGCCCTTTTAGCCGTCTTGCCTCGGGTATATGTGCACCCAGCATGGTCGCTATTCGGATTCATTATTCTGCGTCTTTGTTAAGTTATCATTGTGATCAATGTATGCGCGCTTTCAGCATATCCGGCAAAGACCGTAGCAACCTCGCGGGTAGTCCAATGCAAACTAAACTCCGTAGTATGTATAGTGGCTACTTGAGTGGACTTCAGTGAGGGCATAACCTTGCTTCTGCGAGGTCACTCTGGGGGTCTAAATTGGAACGTGATTTCGTGCAATCACTAGGTCATGTGAAATATGTAGCACCGTATTGCTGTACTTACTGAACACTCAGGATCAAATCGCCGATCTCCCAATCTTCCACATTTGAAATCTTGTCTGCATGTTGTCTTGCCTGAAACTCCGCACTTAGCAAGTTCGTGACCCTTTATGATTGTAGATGTTTCGTTATTTACGTAACCAGCGTTCTTTCCTTCGTCGCTTGTCCTTTGCTTGTCCTTGCCTCATCCTCGGCAGTTGTCATTGTGATTGGGGGCAACGTCCGATTTCTTTGCAAATGTGAGTAGTAAATCTGAAAAAAAAGTCTACGCGTAGATGAATTACCATTTCACCAGGTCAAACACGAACATTACGGAGGGCCACGATGGTCAAGCCGGTCCGTATTCTTCTCGCGCGTGCGCACGAAATGTAAATCTCATGCGCCAAGTGGTTAAAAAAACAGAGGCTCTACAGGTCCAGCAGTACAAGGGCACTCAAGTCGTGCGGCAGCAGCAGGACGCGTCCAGCGTCTTCCTGAAGTTACCCGTTGATATCCTTACGCGAGTCAGTGGATTATTGAATCCTGCACTTGACTTAGTTGTAGGCTAAATGGACTTAGATTGTGCCATTTCTATACCCGCTCGACATGATCTTCCTGGCCCAGGTCAACAAATCGCTTCGTAGGATGCTCATGCACCAATCTGCAAGTCCTATATGGCGATCGTGCATCGAAAATGTCGGGCTGGCCCCTTGTCCACCTGACGTGAGTGAGCCACGATATGTATCTGTATTATATCTGCCGCTTTGTTCGGTAAGTACACTGTAGCTTGTAACCACCAGCGCGCCTCTAAACAGCCACAATTTCTTGTGTCATATAGTCTTGTGGAGAGAAAACGGAGCGTATCCCAGACGCCTACCTACTCGTTCGTTTCTGCTCGCGCTGTAGCAAACAACTGTGCGTATAAAGCTAGACAAAGTCGTGGATGTGATGCTGATTCTTGGATAAGTCTTGTCGATTGGAATAAGATAGATTCCGCTGATGCACGATCGCTAGTGCTCGCATCAGACGGTGAGCTAAACTTTTGTACAACAGAAACGGTTACTTATGAGTTGTGCCCCGATTACGTAGAAAGCCATTTTGCGAATAAGCAAGGCACAGGGTTGAAGCATAGCTTGAGACAGGAAGTTGAGACTACGAAAGCTCGCCTGAGTGAGCTACAGCTATCCAACAATGGGCAGGCACTTCAGGCCTGGATGAAGGCTCAGAAAGCAGAACTGGAGAGGCGAAAGAAAGTACGTAAGATAGCTCTAATAGGATCAGCACTCATGTACTGTATGGCATGCAGAACGGAGACGCATTGGCAAGCTTCCTGAACGCGGCTCACCAGGCGAAGATGGACGGGCTGAAACGGAAGTGGAACGAACAGTGAGCTCTTCGGGTCACGGGTTATCTTTTATTCGGTTTAGCCAACTACACCAATGGTAGAATCGAGCGCAAGTTGCTTGAGTTGGGGTACACGCAGAAGGAGGAGGACCTGCCACCATACAAACAAAGCCGTTGGAAATCTTTCTTTGACAAGACCGACAATTTAACAGATCAAAGTAAGTGAATGAATAATCACCCCCCTCGCTGAACTCATGTCAGTATTCCAGAATGGGACCAGCTTAGGCCCACTATCGTTGAATTCATCGATACTGAAGCAAGGGATCGAATAGAGCGAGAGCGGAATCGACGTCGTTCGAGTCGGGACGACAAGCTTAAGGATTTGTTTAGCCCCATTCGACACGTGATGAACACGCTACCTAAAACGCCAGAGAGTCTCTCCATCGCGGAAGCAACGGCTGTGATTGCAAAATGGATGCCACCACCAGACTACAATGACGCAGTGGCATGGCCTGTTATTCAGGACTTGCTGGAGACAGATCGGACGATCGAAGAAATGGCAGATTGTTTCGAACAACGGCGCTACGAAATCGTTCAATTGGTCAAGGACTGGGGAGGATGAGTCAAGCGGGAATGGGCGAGCGTATTGAGGGAGGGGCGAAAGAAGAGCGGACTTGTTGCAGACCCGCCCCGACCTCGTTTATATGTGAGCGAGGCAGACGTCGATCCGTTCGAAAACATGGATGCGGACACGTCTTTGCTCCTGTGCGCGGACAGTATCTTCGAGTTCAACCTCAAAGCTCAACCCGGCGCTCCTAGTATCCTTACTTATGACATGATGGCCCTCCATTTGAGCCCAGGGGGGTGGACTCCTAGTGCCAGAAATAGCGGCACACTTGATCTTGTTGATTATGCTTGGCACTCCACGGCGTCGTTGATTGCCCGCATCTTGCTGCGAGCTATGGGACGTGAGGATGCGTCAATCATCGAATTCCATGCATCCAACCCGCTCTACTTTACTTGCGGAAGATGCGGCACCCCAGGGTCGTTCCTTTCGATGGTAAGATTGACTTGTTGTTCCCATTCAATTATGTGTTGAAATTTGCCCATACGCTCTAGATTTTGCATTATGTCGGGGAAACGAGTAAATGGGAGAGCATACGAGAACATCTCCCTACTTTTGCGAGCCATGGCATTGTATACAACTACGTCCATGACCCCGAGTCTAACAACCCAAAGCCACTGCTAGGGGCCAACATTTCAGCGGAGGAAGCCGACGTAATAATAGAACGACTCTCACAAAGCACCCGGTCTTCGCGTAATCGCTTCAAGTGCAAACTCTGCGAGCGAGGAATGTCCAAGTCTCCGTTCTTCTACAACGTCGCGTCTTTGTCTTCTCACTTGATTGATGTGTGAGTTCTATTCTTGTCCCCTGTGTTTTTCACTGTTCGACTATGTCTATTGATTCTAACATCCCGTTATCTTGCTAGCCATGAGATTTTAGATCCACTCCCTGAGGGAAATCGGGGATCTGAATCGGTCAAGGGTAGCGCATACATTCGTTTGTGTGCTCCGCACGAAGGTCGGGTTTATCATTGGGGCCCGGGGTTGACTGTTGTAATTGGGTCAGGTGGTGAAAGTGGTCATTAGTGTCTCAGATTTCCGAATAGTTGATACAGATTTTTGCCTTCATGTACAAGTTACGTTTATTGCAAACTCCTTTTGCATATTCACGCATATACCCGTACTCTCCACCTTTGCATCAAGTTTTTGAGCCGAAATGCAAACCTGGGTATGCATCCACACTATGTGTCGGTGGGGTGACACTGTTCCAACCTTGGTACTACCTGGTCTCTTTGGCGGTTTGGTAGACTGAAGTAGCGCTGGTGCATATACCCTGGGGTTTCCCAGCTTTTTACCGTGAATATTTTTTGTGCGCTGAAGCTACTCCACCAAATTAATTTGTGCCCTCAGGCAATTCAGATGGTCGCTAGTTCAGTTAGCCCGTCAACATGCGGGCCACACTAGTCCGTGCGCGAGCCTAGCGTCGTGGGTCGGCACGTCACGTGAAGACGTTTGCGGTGTCTTGACCTTCATCTTTGCTTCGAGAGAGTTCCTCACTTTTGAATAAATCGACAGCCTACCCAGATGTAGGTAATGAGTACTGCAAACTGTTCTCCAAAGAAAGCTCATTTTTCCTTTTCCTTTTGTTTGCAGGCCGAATAAGCGTGACAAAGAAGATACAATGTGGCGGGAGAAACACCAAAACCAGGTCGCGAAAGCCACTGCGACTGGAGGGTCAGCCCCTGCCACCGAAACACGTCTCGACCGCGTCGTTCATCCTTTGCCACCCAAGCCGGTCCAACCGGGTCGATCTGGATGGATACAGCCTCCACAAACTCGACAGCTCAAATCCACACAAGCCGTTTCCACCCAGCAGACGCCGTCGAAACCACTTCCTCGAGTTCAGCCCAAACCTACCGAGCCAAACCGACCCCAGGAACAGCGTAAACCCGCCCAAGGCGTTCGGCGCCGGGAGACAACACCTAGCGCTTTCTTGAAGCTGCCCGCTGACATTCTTGCCCAGGCGAGTAGAGTATCTACCACTACGTTCGATCAAGGCGTTCATTGTAGAAACATTTAGATCGTACCTCACTTAGACCCTCTCGATGTGATCCACCTCTCCAAGGTCAACAGATCGGTTCGGAAAGTATTGATGCACCGGAGCGCAAGTACCATGTGGCGAGCCTGTATCAGGAATTTTGGGTTGCCCGCTTGCCCGCCGGAAGTGAGCGAGCCACGATACGTTTCTGTACTGTGCCTACCATTGTGTTCGGTGAGCATTTCTAGAACCAGGTATTACTGATTTTATCCTGAGCCTTCCCCGCCCTATTTCGTACAGTCTTGTGGGAAAGGAGAAGGACGAAAACCGGATATTTGCCTATTTGTCCGCTTATGCATGCCATGCCGCAGACAATTGTGCGTATGAAATTCGATAGGGCAGCGCGCACGATACTGAAATTTGTATAGGCTTGTTGACTGGAGCACGATTGAACCGGCGGAAGTGAGAGATTTGGTACTTGCCTCAGACAGTAAGCCATGGCATAACGCAGAACTAGAGCTACATATCTATCATCCCCGCTTCAATTTACTTAGAAAGTCGTACAAACAAGGAACGCCAGACGGATCTGAAGCATAGCCTGAAACTAGAGGTGGAAGCGGTCAATGCCCGTTTACACGAACTACGATCGTCCAGCGACGAAAACGCGCTTCAAAATTGGACACAAATTCGGAAAGAAGAGCTAGAAAGGCGAAAAGTTGTATGTAGATCATCTCTTGGCACTGTAGTTAATATTGATCCTGACCAACCGTGCAACGTACAGCACACAAAAATTGTGACTAGTTTCATGGATACAGCTCAGCAGAGAAAAATGGACGAGCTGAAGCGCAGCTGGCGTGAACAGTGAGCTGACTTGAACCGGATGCTAAGTTGTGTATGGTTTGATTGACTTGCTTCCGCTTCCGGTAGGGTTGAGCGCAAGCTGCTCAAGTTAGGATGTACCCAGAAAGAGGAGGATTTGCCATATGAAAAGCGGGCTCGCTGGAAGTCATTTTTCAACCATGCAGAGGTTCTAACGGATAACAGTAAGTAGACTAACTAGCATCCTTTCTACCAGGTTACTGACAATTTACCAGGATGGACTTCCCTCAAAAGGCAAATTCTGAGCTTCGTCGAAACCGAAGCACAAGACCGCCCAGAACGAGAAAGGAAACAACGTTATGCAAGCCGTGCCAGCGCACTCAGGGTGTTATTCAACTCCGTTCGATACGTAGCGGACACTCTACCTGAAGACCTATCTGGAGTTACTGCCGCGGAGACCGTACCAATGCTCGCAAAGTGGCTGCCTCCTCCGGAGTATGACGCGATCCGCGAGTCTCCTATCATTCAAGATTTATTGGACACGGACGTGTCCGTTGAAGACATGACAATCCAGTTCGAAGAACGCCGTGGAGAAATTACGCAACTAGTTATAGACTGGGGGACACGAATTAAGCAAGGATGGGCGAATATACTGAGGGAGGGGAGGAAGAACGATGGGCTTATTCCAGACCCGCCTCGACCCCACCTACCGACAAGCAGAGCAAGTACGGACCCGTTTAATGATGTGGACCCAGATACATCCCTACTCCTCCGCGCAGATAACCTTTTCAATTTCGCGGGTGGGTCTTACTCTGGCGTGCGGTCCTACGACACCCTGGTGATGGCTTTACGCCAAGGAGGATCCCGATATGAGGCTATAGGCTATGGGAAATTTGACCTCACGAAGTATACATGGGACTCTGAGGCATCGGCAATTGCTCGGAAACTCCTGCCAGTTGTAGGACATCAGGATGCATCGACCGTTGAATTCAACGCAGATCCCGCTCAGCCTTTTGCATGCGGGCGGTGCAATGTTTCAGGGCGGTCCTGGATTGCCCTGGTACGACTTATCTTCCTCTCTTGTTCTTGCGTTCTGACGCGCAACTTATCTGTCAGGTCGTTCACTACGTCGAAGAGGCGCGTAAATGGAACACGGTGCAAGCTCGACTCCCTGACTTGGCAAAGCTCGGCATTATTTACAACTACATCCACGATCTGGAACCCAACAACCCAAGACCTCCAATAAAGCGTGTATCTGAAAAGGAAGAGGAGGTAGTTGCGGCCAAATCTCCACAAGCCACTCAGACGTCAGACGCTAATAACGTGGACGACTCGGAGAAACCCCCTGTGCCGAATTTGGAAGGAGGGGCGGATCTGGCTGCAAGCGCAGGGAGTGGAAGTAATCCAGACAGCGAAAACAACGGACAGGGCGGACACAATGAGCAAGCCAAGCAAGAGGGCGACGCTGAGATGGCAGAAGACGGCAATGACGCTGAGGCGGAGGAAGACGACGACGAGATGGAAGAGGACGAACCCTTCCCGGATTGCTTTGTTTGCAAAATCTGCGAGAGAGCTCGAATCAAATCCCCGTTCTTTTCCGAGCTTTCAGATATCTTCCCACATCTGGTTGATGTGTGAGTTCTTCCTCGCTACTACTCGTACCTATACTTACTATCCCCTGCACCAGTCACGAAATTTCGGATCCACAGGCCGGGATTAATGGAGAGGGCCCCCAATCAATCAAGGACAGTCCACACATCCGCCTCATCCCGTCGTATCAAGCCTTTGGCGGTTGGGGAATTAGTTTCTTGAGTGGTCCAGTTGCTGGAAGCGGGCATTAACCCAACATTAACCCGACATTTCTGCCTTGAGCCTTAAAGCTCCGCTGATAATTACCCCGCTATCCGAATGTGGCCTCGGACGCCGTCTTGTACGTACCACAAGTATTCATTCGTAATCACGCATACATGCACATACCTTGTTCCCACGAAAATTGTTGAGCTAGAACTAATACGAGCCATGAGCGTTCGTGTTCCCTGCAACCCGCGTGTGCTGCTTATATTCTGGCCCACACATGATAGCCAGTGAGCGTCCAGGCGTTGATAGGTACACCGATAGTCCCGAGTTTTGCGCCTTTCCAGATGATCTTGGACCCGAGTTACCCGTCGGGGGCTAGTAACTGAGGAGCGTTAGGCAAGCTAACCGTTTTTATAGGACCAATACCCTCCTGCACGCACGACCTACGCCTCAAAGACACCGTAAAACTTGCGCAAAATGAGTCGGGCTAAAACGACGTCGAGTTGCGCTGTTTTCCTGTACTCCGGTTCTATTAAAGCAGGGCTCGCGCGTGTTCAACTCCCACCCAACACCGCCAAATCGAACCAAACACATTCGAGCCACGCAACCTGCCGGCCTCAGTCACAACGCAAGAACCGAACTACCATGCCCTACCAGCACTCTAGAACATCCTTCAATTCAATTACAACCAAGAGCTTCCACCGCGCACTAGCTATTCCAGAACTTCTAGACGTAATTTGCGGCTCTATCGACAATGGAACATCCAAGCCTGCAGATTACCTTGGACCGACAAGACTAGCAGATCTAGCCTCCCTACTGCAAACTTGCCGAGCACTTTTTCACCCCGCTGCTCGACATTTATGGGGCTCCATAATTAGCATCAGGCACCTACTACTATTGTTACCCGACACCACAATCAAGAGAAAAACCAATCTACTTGGTGCGAGGGAGTGGGTGCAAGATGGTGTTACACTGGTGTGGGTACGTCTTCTTGGATTCCGTGGAGTTATTAAGTCGTGATTTATGGTTTATGAAATCCCCCGGGTAGAACCAGACATTAGGCCCTCTGCCAGTGAACTATTTCGACCGGTTTAAGGTCTACGCGAGATATGTCAAATACATCTACGTCCACAATACCTTCTGGTTCGATACTCTCACCACGATACAGGCCGCTTATCCCCGAGTCGATGTCGATACATATGGCTTTCAAACTAGCCTACGCAGGCACATGCTACTACCAAACCTCACGACGATGTTCCTACGTTACGAAAACGCTTCATGCGGAGACGTAATAACCATCATACCAAACTGTCTCGAATGGGTGAAGCTATTCCTTGTGCCTTCGTTGACTTGCTTCGACTTGCGTGGCGATTACTCATGGTATGGTGTGTCGACAACGGCCAAGGTCTTCGAGCTTGTCCAGGCAACCATCCAGGAATGCCCACGACTGGAGCGTCTAGCCTTCCCCCTCGATATGATCGGCGGAAACCACTCGGTGGCAGTTACTCCGGCTCTCGAATCTATCCCCATTTCTCAGAAGCTGAGCGCCTTTGAGTGCTATTCTGCCACATTATCTCCTATGCTACTGCGGTTCATACAAAATATGCCATACCTCAGTGAGTTGCGTTTACCCGGCCTTTGGATGCCAGACGACTCTGTGCGGCTTCTTCGCTTTCCTGATGATGCCTTTACGGCTCTGAAACACCTCAAGATATACAACCCAGGCACCAAGGCCACCATCGCCCTGTGGGATACCCCAGTTGTACGTCATTTGACACATATAAGCATTACCACGTATACCGAGACGTGCGAATGGGAATGGCCCCTAGAGAAAGTAATCGAGTGGTTTGGGCTGGTCAATCGGAATACACCTGGTCTGACGCATTTGGAGCTTAGCTCCCCACACGGAAGTCTGCTTGTGGATCATTTCCATATTTTACACTCCCTACCAATCCGCGCCCTGAGGCTTACCGACAGCTGGATCTACGACTTTGAGCGATCTAATGCTATATACGAGCTGATTCAGATCTGGCCAACACTCCGCGAGGTTCGCCTGGGTAGACCTACCCTTGACGTCGAGGTACTGACAGACGTACTGCCGTCCTTCCCAAATCTCGAGTTCTTGTCCTTTGATGAACTATGCTTAAACGATTCTTCTGTGTCGCCAACCCAGAGAGAATTCCCAAGGGGCCGTATCTGCCAGCCACTAACGTTGGTCATTGGCATCCGCACCTTGGGGCTGACTGAACCCGAAGACGACGAAATAAAGGAGCTGGCAAGGTGAGTAACCTTCAGCGCCGTTCCTTCGCCGTTTGTGTGTTCAATAGCTGTCTTTTATAATAGGTATCTCTGGCACATTCGACCGAATATAAAATGTGAACCTTCTGGGAACTCCGAGTCACCCCCCAAGTGGATCAGAACATTCAACGATGCTATCGCCGTGTGCTCTGCAAGTGGATGACACGAAACCACCTAGCAAACGATCGACACTGAACTGTCACCCCCCCCTCTGCTGGTCGTTGCCCGCACAACTAGGCGCCTCATAGACCAGCCCTCTTCCATTTTTGCTCCTTTGACAGTCACACTTCAATTAATAACACTTCATTCTTGTATCACGTTTCCAAGATATATAACAAAACCTCTATGGACAATTATATTTCCGGGGGCTTCAAGCAAGCAGACACACATGTGCCTCATACACTAGCAACCCTAAGAATCGTGATCGAAGGTTCTGAGTGGTTTACGGACGATACACACACATTAGATAATCACACATCTCATATGTTAGCTTCGTGCAATACCCTGGCCGCTTCATTGGGATCAAAGAGTGGAGGGAGCGAGGCGGGTGGTGGACTCACGTGAGCGCGTTTTAGCTCCGTTAAACCACAACAGATCTCCCGGTATTAACACCCTGGTTTCTCTACTATGTACGCACAAAACAGTGTAAGGATATTTTGTCTCATTCTCTCTTGCAGGCCGAACAAGCACAACGTGAAGGGTGGCAAAAGCCAAACCAGTCAGTATTCGCACCTACTTTTCCCGCTTGCGCGCGACGTGAATGATTCACATAATTCGGATTTTTCATACTCAAGACCCAGGAGCTACATCGAGTAAAAAGACACGGAAACGTCGCGGTCGCGCCACCACTACTGGGGGGTCATCAGCTCAACCTCTGTCACTTCAGCCTTCTCAAACTAGCTCTCCGCCGTCTCCACAAACCCAGAAGACCGAAACTACCCAGGTTGTCAGGCAGCGACAGACAACGCCCAGCGCGTTTCTAACACTACCTGCTGACATCCTTGCACAGGTCAGTTAAATCCCAGCTCTTACAATGGTCCGCGTCTCAACCCGGATGCTAGATTGTGTTACAGCTAGACCCGTTGGACGCAATTCATCTATCCCGGGTCAACACGTCGGTCCGAAAAGTAATGACCCACCGATCCGCGCGTCCCATGTGGCGCGCGTGCATCAAGAACACTGGACTACCCGTCTGTCCGCCGGAAATAAGTGAACTGCGATATGTGTCTGTGTTATATCTGGGGGTGTGTTCGGTGAGTAGTTGTGCAGCCGTTGTTTCTAAGCGATTTGACACTTTTTGGCATCTGTAGTATTGCGGAACAAACGAACAACGCGGACCGGATACATACTTGTTTGTTCGTCTCTGCACGCGTTGTCGTAGACGCCAGTACGTGTGGTATTTGACTACGCAACATGTCTGGGGCTGAAGTTTGTATAGGCTCGTTGACTGGAGAATAGAGCCAGCTGAGGTGCAACCGCTAGTGCTTTGCTCGGAGAGTAAGCCGTACTACCGTGTAAAGGCGGCGGACGCTTATCCGCACCTATTTGTTTAGGAAGCTGCACCAATAATGAGCGCCCGACAGGGTTGAAACACAGCCTGAAACGAGAAGTAAGAGAAGTCAAGGCTCGTTTGCATGAGCTGGAATCGTCTGGTGATGAAGGTGCACTTGGAGATTGGATACAATGTAGGCAAAAGGAACTAGAAAAACGACGAGAGGTGTGCAAAAGCTCTAGACTAGGTCATTGCCGGTGCTAATAAAGTGTACAGCACGCAAAACTTATAACTAGTTTTATGGACAACGCTCGCCAGTGGAAAAAGTACGAGCTGAAACGCAATTGGAACGAACAGTAAGTTCATATGAATTACCTTTTTGCCCGGCTTGACTGGCTTATCTGGACCTCTGGTAGGGTTGAGAGCAAGCTTCTTGAATTAGGCTGCACTCGTGCCCTGCGGCCGTGGGACTTGCCGCACCATAAACTGCGCTATTGGAGCTCCTTAACTTTCGACCGAGCGGAGGTTCTAACAGAGGACAGTGAGTAGATTGATTACTGTTGTTTCTACTGAACTAAGGCAACTTGTCAGAGTGGAATCGCCTCGGGAGCCAAATTCTCAGCTTTGCCGAGGCCGAAGCAAAAGACCGTCCGGACATCAAAGAGAGCATGTTCTATCGTCTTATAACAAAGCGGTGGGGTTAACGTTCACTGTTGTTCCCTTTGGTCTCCCTTGTCCGTTGTTGTCCGCGTTTTTGTCTTGAGTAGCCGTTCGTCCTCTGGTAATGGACAAACCTCGCCTAGTATCCTGTTGCACCACTATTCCCGATATACGTATTCAACATCCTGTCGTTGCGCCAACCGATGTACGGTACAAGTATGATTTCAACCCCGCTTTACAGACTCGCCATGATATCCTAAGTCGCATGAACTCGTCTGTGTTTTGCTGGCCGGCCTGTGCAGAGCTTGCATATTACATCATGAAAAACGATAAAGTAGGCGCAGTAAGGTTCTGACAACCGTGACTCAGGGTCGCGTGACATTTCTCTCTGAGAGCAAAAAAACGGCCGTAGTACACGCTACGGACCATTTTTTGAAAATCCCTCACGCTTAAATGTAGATACAATATATATTATTCTGTGTGAATTTTCAAAATTAAGTTCTGCTGAGCAGTTGAGGAGCCTTAGGCTTTTTGGTGGTTTGGGTGGCTGCAATCCCCACAGGACCAAACAGCCCGAGCGTGACAAAGCGTGACGCTTGTATTGCTAAGCCTAACAATCTTCTCTAAGGTAGGCGACATCCATAAACGGGGGACGTGACCTCAGGGATTGATCCTGAGCGTGACTGCAGCAGTTGGAGACTTGTGTCTCCAACTCGGGCCTCTTTGTCGAAAATATGGCGCCCCCAAACCCCCTGTATTTGCTCTAAAAACGCCCCTGTGTATTTATTTTCTTGAAAATCGATGTCGTTGGGCGGATTTTTCGCTATCAGTTCTTATCAGGCTCAGGGCCAGGCTCAATCGCACAGCCGCGAGCGATAACCGACACCGAGATTGAGCGTCGGGGTGAATCCGGGGTCCCTTCCATAAATGGATGTTCAATCAAAATAAGGCGCCGTGATTCACCATAACTGGCAAATGGGGCGCAATGGCAAACGAAAAAAATCAAATATCGCAAATCTACAGAGAGGCTCGGTATGTTTCCATTTATCTTGCTTGGTTAAACGATCTAATTGCTCATAAAATAGTAGAAAAAGGCGAAAACCGAGGAGACTGAGGTCAAACAAGATGAACTCGGTTCAAATGCAATAGAACACAAAAGCGAACCCGTAGAATACACAGATTGCCGTAATCTACTGGACCAAAATGAGCCTGTAAAGGCTGAAGAGGTTCCTTACAATTGGGGGCATGGTGCACATGAAGTGCTGCCAAACGTGGCGCCAGATGTGGGCGGGTTGGGGAGCACCGGGACATCAGATATTCGTCTCAAAATGGAGGAAATGGTTGAAGGTCTCATGGGAAGTGCGTCAGAACACATAAGCGAAGCCAGAACCAAGCTAACACACCATTTAGCACCAGATATCATTCGCCATATTAACATAATTGAAGGCAACTTGAATAATCTGGAGGACCAGCAGCAAGATGACGATCTGGATGGCGCAGTTGATGAGTTTTACGACAGTTTTGAACGTGAGTTACTCAGGAAAAACCGGAGGTAAAATTAAAGACATCGGTTGGTTAATCGCCAAATTCACCCCCATTTCACCACATTTTACCTAGTAATTACAGGAGGGTGAATATACCCTGGAGTGCAATATACCATTCACATTTTCATGGCAGATTACACTGTGGTCAGGGCCAAAAGATATACGCGCGCGAGGAGGGCTGGCTGGACACTCAGGATAAGGCCACAACGTGGTTAGGAGAAGATAATAAATTGTGACGGACGGCGTACAACGACAACACGATGAGTACAAGCAAAGAACAGCAGCCAGAACATCACGCGAGTAAAGTAAAACGACCCCGCAGCGCCCACTGGTTCATCCGTGGCCCACACGGTCCCAGTACGCCATCAAAAGAAAAGTGTTATGGTTATAAAAATCATTGAAAAGTAATTCTTCGTGAGAGAAGACGGTGGGGGAATCGGAATGCCGAACAGGCATCAGCGGCGAGGAGAAGTCGGGGGGAAGGTGGCACGCCATGACGAGGCAGGTAAGCGGTATAACAATAGACACAGGGGACTCGAGGGAATATGCCGGCGTCGTCCTGTACAGCCGAGAGGCGGTGTTGTCGCGTTCAAAGGCCGTAAAGGTGTCAACATAAGCGAGAGGACGGGAGTATATATGTTCCAGACGTGGAGGGAGGGAAAAGATAACACGAACACGGCCTGCGTGAAAACCTGTGGGCATGAAGTCAGTCAGCACGTATACAATTAAGATGATGACGAAAACACTTACGTTGAAGTCCGTGACCAGAACGATCGTGGGGGAATAAAGCCGTGTCAAATACGCCGAGCTTGATGACGCGGCCAGCGGTGTCTCGAACGGGAGGGTACGCTCGAATAGTGTCGTGATGGCAAGGCTGGGCAGGCGCAAACGGAAGCGCGGTGTGGTTGAGAGCGGCTTTGTGCCAGACGTGAAAGCGGTCGGAGGGGAGGAGAATCAACCTCTCGCCCGGCGGGAGGGTGGTCTTGTGCATTAGAAAACAGCGAACCGCTCGGATGAAGTCGGAGGCACCGTATGATGTGATAATCACGTGGCCGGGCACCCGCGGGACTGTCGGGCGCTGAGAGATCGACACTCTGGGTCGGGGATAGTGTATCTCCGACTCCATCGACTCTGCCGGTGCCGATACCTCGACCCTTTCCTCGTCCTCATTGCTGTCCTCGTCGCTGCCTTCATCACCGTCCTCCTCATCGCCGTCAACGTCACCTTGATCGACATCGCCTTTGGTTCCGTCCTCACCTTCGCCTTCGCCGTCGCCTTCGCCCTCACCCTCGCCCTCGCGCTTAGCCTTGTCCTCCTCCTCTCCCTCCCAATAAAGGTCGTTGAGGTTGGTCCCGAATGGCTTTCCGTAATACTCCTTGAGCAGCACATGCTGCATCTCGAGTGCCTCGAGCCGCCGCGCATATTTGACAATTTGGGGCATGGGGTTACGGCGGTTCGACAGCCGCCATGGTATTTTGACGTACAGGATGTGTAAGTGCTCGGGTGTCTCCGTGCTGTAACCGTCCGGCGTACCAAGCTCACAAATATCTTGCGTCCAGTGGCCAAGCATGTGTAGCTTGGGAATCCGATCGAACCCCGACTCCTTCGCCATAATCCTCTCGTCCTGGAGCACGTATTTGGCCTCGTGGAACGCCGCAAGCGCCTTGTCCATCTCCACCAGCTCGGCCTCCGTCAGCTGTGCGCCGTGCGCGATGTACGAGAAGTCAAGGAGCGCGCGAATGAGTTGGATGAACTTGGGTGGTGCTTGGGCATCGATAATGACAGGTAAGAACTGCCTCATCATATCCCTAGACTCACGCCCTGCCCATACCTTGACCTTCGTTACCCCTTTCTTGAAACGCCGTAGGTCTTGCGCTGGCGGCATCGCTTTGAAGTGACGATTGAATTCAACCATACCAAGTAGGTTTTCGACCCAGTCCCGAGCGTGCTCATACATGCCCTTGTAGAGCTGATGCAGGAGATCCGGCGTGAGTGACCTGCCGAAATCGACATTGGGGATGTCGCTCCAGAATGGGCGCACCGGCCTCAAATCCAGCCTGTCCAGCTCCTGTTGGTCGTGCATCTCGTGGTACGCCTGGAACGCTTCAAGCGTCTCGCTTTGGTCGCGCAGCGGTGCGATCAGTCCCCCTTGCCCTTGCCCAGCTTGTATTTGCATACATTTCGGGCACCCACTCTGTGTTGTGCCTGCGATGTCGTTCTGCTCGGGCCAGTCGGCAACCCAGGCAGCGATCATAGGATAGACGTGGCGGATGTACCCGTCTGCACACCAGGCGAGCATACCGTCCGACGACGCCGTCTTCAGCGGCTCGAAGATTTTGCCCAGGGACCGATGCAGCAACTCCATGCGGTACCGTCTGCGGGTTTTGTCGCTGAGGCGCGTGTCTTGGACGCTGTTGAACGAATCAACCGGTAAGTAACCGATTACGATCATAGACCGTTTTGTGGGCTTGCGTCGAACGTCCTTGCTAATGTTTCCGAGCGACAGATAGACTGGATGCGCCTTGGCACCGCGTGGATTATTCGACATGGTTGTTTCGTCCGTAGCGACAATCAACGGCGCAATCGTGCCGTTCTTGTTCTGTATGAGGTACTTTATCGCGTAAGTAATTTTGCCTTTTTTATACCACAAGTCGAGCTCACCTGCATTCTCCACCACCAGTCCCCGCTCCACATCTCATCGTACACTCTACACTTTCGATCGCGTGATGTCCAGTGGCGCTCTGGCGCGTATCGCATAACATGTTTGAATTGCCGCGCACCGAGAAGCTCCTGAATCACCTCGAGGATATTCCGCATATATACAGTATGTACTCGTTCATGCGATCCCTCACCCACAGAAACGTTCGCTGTCGTCCAGTTCGGTCCCGTAGGAAGTCGATCGACATCCCTCAAGAGGGCCGCATCGTCCGGCCAGACCTCCTTTTCTTTCCCCTTCCACTTCTTATTCCGCATCTTCTTCAGTTTCTTGTTCCATTTCCTATACTACTTAACACGTAATCTTTTTTTTGGTGCTTTTTTTATTTGGTTACTCACCGCTGGTCCTTTTAGGTGCCTGGTCCGCCCTCACCCTGTAAGGCCTGTTGTCATCATAATCTCCGCCGTCTCCAACAGATCGCGATCGCCGAGTCGCCCGCACGATTCCAGATATTCTTTCAAATCCGCCTGCCTCCTACACTGAGCACCGATTGGCGAGCCTGCTGTCTTGATCGGGAACTTATCAACGAAGACGCCGTTCCTCATGCAACCATTGACATCCCCCCTATCTGCGCCATCCGTCGCTGAAACCACAGGGTGAGGATCGGGGTCGGGTAACCTGGACGGTCCTGCGACCGGTGGTGTGTCATCGTCCGTTCGCGCGTGTTTTGACTCAGGCATCGGTGAGTTTGACCGAGATCTTCGTTTGCGTTTCCGAACTGCCTTGCCCCTCAGTATGGCTTCATGCCGCTTTCGACAGGATGGCCGAAGGGTGATGTGGCGGTCGAGGCCCACCTGGTGCTTCATTGTCCGCCCGCAGTGAGGACAAGTAAATTGAGGGGGGGAGAACGCAGTCCCTTTCGGCCGGGGAAGCTTGGGGAGCCTCATGGCCGCGATGCGCGCAGCTCGCGCGTACATGGTGCCTCCTCGGACCATCAACACGGGAGTGACAGTTACGGCGGGTTGTAGGGTATGAGGGGTGTAGAGGTAAAGGCAAGTGCGTCTTACGTTTATTCTGAATTATATTTATTAATCGTAGTCTTGCGTGCACCCACCCACCTGTTCCCGCATCGACCCGTCGGATTTGACGTATGTACTGCCCGCCCGAGCTTGATCGCACACGGCACACGACACGGCCAGCTGCCAACTCAATAGTGCAAGTACTTTTGCCTCGTTTCCCGTTCGGCGCTAACATTTCTTTATTTGATTTTCCGCTGTTTCCCGCCCCTTTCCTAATGTGACCCTGTCGGTATCCTCGCCTGACGTCCCCGGCGCACCAAAATATGAGCTGCTGGTCCTCGGTCGTCAACGAGTTGGTTGACATATGGCGTGTATTGAGGGACCCACTGGAAAAGAGATATTCGGGTACGAGTAAGTCTCGCGCCCCACTTCTTTCTCGCCTGCATTTTTACAGTACTTAAGGGCTTCGTAGCACGCCAGCGGATCCTGCAGACCTTACATGCCCCTACTCCTTGCACAACTAAGCGCTAAGAATCTTAAACGACCCCGCCGAGACTCGCAACAACCTAGCGCCATATCCACATCGAACATCGTAAGTCATAGTCATACTGGCGAGTCACTTACTCACTAGTTGTATTGTTCATAGGATCGTGCGCCAAGTGTTGCTGCTGCGTCGGAACTCACAGCAGACCAACCACAACCAAGGCGTTCTCAGCAGGTGCGTCGCCCCTCAGTCCATCAACTCGAATCCAGTATGTTTTTTTTGAGCCTACCATCTTCATACCTTGCTAACTTGGTACCAGATGAGTACCAAGCCAGCTCGCGGGGGTCCAGCCGACCCCCCAGCCCTTCCGGACCGAAGTCGGCCAAGCCACAGAAGAACGTCCGAGGCCACAGGCCTGGACGCATCGTCCAGCCTGCCAACGTTAGGACTGCGACATACGCCAGCTCGCCGGGTAAGTTTTATTTGTATATTTTATCTTGTTTTATATTAACATCTACATAGAACCACTTGCCCCGGGTGGATCCCAACTCGAACATACGTTCCTGGCGAGCCAAGGTCCACCAAGCAACGGTGTTGAAATTATCCGCATCAGCAAGGCGGAAGCTGTCCGCCAGGCAACGGCGTTTCTCGGGGCGGACACGTCGCATTTGGACCCGAAAACCATCCAAAGGATCCTCGACCAAATCACAGAAAATGATGAAGAGGCTGATACGGGTCCCATGGAGCTTGAGGGGGGAAGTGCTCCGGTAAGTGTCGATTTTTCCGTATGTTTCATTACTTATAACAACGCAGGCACTCTTGCAATCGGCCGGACAAGTGGTCCTGGGCGGCGGACACCACCCACCCACCGGTAGAATTACCTGTATGTACACAGATTTAACTCAATTTCTTTTTTATAATGTTAAGCCAATAGATGACGTCAGCTCTCCACAAGGCTCGCATGCGCAACCTGGCAGCGCACATGGCTTGCATGAACCAGAAGCGGCGCATCTAGAGGGACCACCTGGCAACGACTCAGCGACGGAGCCTGAGTCCGAGCCCGAGTTTATTGAGCTCGGACCTGGGGACTCCGTTTCCCAACAACAGCTTCGCACCTGGCAGACTACCCCCCATCCTCGCCCAACCACGATCCCTCACCCGGCCAAAGCAACCCCCCCCACAATCGACATAGACGAGAAGTCCGACACCGCCACAGTCAACGAGTCGGACGAGGAGCTCCTGGCATTGGAGCGCGACTTGGAAGCTGCGCATGCGCGTAAACGACAACGATTGGCATGCCCCGTTCAACGCAGCCAGTCGCCTGAGTTCCACCTCTCCCATCCCATCCCATCCACGTCTCTCCACCAGCCTGTCCATTCGACACGTACCCCCATTCGTCTCCCACCCCCGGTCCCCACGTCAGCCTCCACTTCCAGCTTCGCTAAGGTTCCGTCCACGTCGGATGTCAACGCGGTGTTGGGGTGGGTGGCAAAGCTGGCCAAACAAGCGACTCTGGCTGACCCGGCTGACCAATCCAACAGCCCCCTCCACCTCCTCGCAGGTCCTCAGTGACGTGCATTCCCGTCATATTGCTTCTCCGCCCAAGCATACAACGCAGGCGCAGCATCACCAGTCGTATCCTCGGCATACTGACTTGGTCGAGGATAACGCAGAGGTGCTTGAGGCTGAGGCGGCTCTTGCTCTTGGCCGCCATCTGGTAAGTTCGTTTCTTTCCAGTTATTTATGGTCCGCTCAAGCTTACGCACAGCGCCCGCAAAACAAGCCCACCCTCGCCGACTTTCCTGGCCTTCCACGGCGTATCGCCTCAATCGCCATCCCTGAACTCCTCGCGAAAGCCTGCACCGAGGGTCCTTTCGAGGTGTTCGGCATGATGGACGAGTGGGCCAACACCTCCTACTGCACCGTCTGGGACCGTGAAGTGCTGGACACGCCATTGATGAGGCCGCCGCGTCAGCTTAGAGCATTGGTGAGCTGTGTTGGCTTTTTTCGCTGTTATGTGCTGATGTTTGGCAGATGGTTTGACGTTGCTCATGGTTCCGTGGCGAGACAGGGAAACGCTTGCGTCCCCAAGTCCTGTTCCTTTGGTTGTTTGTCAGCCCACCACGGACAGCAAAAGAGCTACAATACAACCATAAGCTCGCAAAGTCCTTGCTGCCCAATAGGTTTCATTGCCAAGTGAGTTTTCGAGCCTGTTCTGTCGCGACCTGTCGCCATGCGATGGGGTGCGAGCTCGAGAGTCTGCAGGAAGACGAACATGGAAACTCCCTTAGGCTCTATGCTTGAACTCTAAGGTCGAGGGGTGCTATGATGCGACGAGCCTTGATGGTTCGCGAGTCGAAAAGCTAGATATATGCGCAAGCATCACCCCTTAGCTGAGGTGACTGGGTATGCTGAGCCACGAGATGAGGTAAAGAGGTGGCTGTGTGCTGGTTTGCCGCGAGATACTCTGGCCTGGGTTCCTAGGGAAGAGTACTCAGGTAGTAGGTACTTAGGCTAGTAGCGAAAGGGAAGGTGAAAAGTGAAGGACCACCCTGGGTCCCTTGAGAGGGTACCCAGGTGGTAGAGCTTAACTAGTGACGATAGGGATGTGACGAGGTAGAACAAGCTGGAGAATCCAGGCTTGTCTACTGCTGTATATATACTAGCTAAGTACATCTGAGTCATACAGCAGAGAATGGCAGTAGACTGGCGCAGTGCCGCGCCTGTAAGTCTTCTGCCAATCAAGAAGACGAGTCAAGGAAAGAGGCTACAGCCTGAGTCAAGAGATGTGCAGCCTACAGCTGACGCATATACCTAGTCAGAAAGGAAGCGAAAGAAGGGTCACACAGCCTAAGGCTGGTGGCAAGAGGAGCGAGCCACAAGAAAAGAAAAGGCAAGCCACAAGAAAAAGACATAAAAAGACATCGTCAGGGGTGAGCAGAGTGAACTCCTGACATGTTCTTTACCACGCTAACATTGTATTACATCCGTAGGACCCAACCAATGATGACGACCCGTACGAACACCCGGGGTTGTACAAGTGCATCGCCGCAGCATTCTTCTGGGGCCTGGATGCGCTCGGAATGGCCCACCACGAGAAATTCCGCCCGATCCCCCTCCCTACGATTGCGATGGTGCTGACCATTATCCAACACTGCATCCAGGAGTGGGGGACCGGGCGGTATGTCCGGACTGAGCTCAAAGCCGAGTTGCAGCTTAAGATGTACCGAGCACATCTGCAGGGCTTGCTTGCGTACAACAAGAAGGCCCCCAGCCGGCTGAACGACTTCCGTGATGAATGGTTCTGGTACAGCGTGTAAGTACAACATACTGCAGCTCTCGGTTATTGTTAACCCACCCTGCACGCAGCGATAATGCAGGTGCATCCGAGCATGATGAGCCTTACCAGCTGATCACTCAGGCCGACCGTATTCGGCCGGACACACCAGACTCCGACGTGGGCACCCAGGCACACGCCAAGGGCAAGGCCCGGGCGGTGGATTAATCAGCACCGGTTCTCCTCGGCCTGACGTGTTTTTGCTGACCATATTTCACATATATAATCTCCCCTCCTCTCGTCTTTTCTCCCTCACCTCCCCTCACTCCTCTTAGTTGTTCTCTGCCTCGACAATTCCCACCTCCGTCACCTGTTGTTTACTCTTATCTGTTAGCGTGTGTGGCCCATCCACTGCAAGGTGAGTCCTCTCCATTCCTTTTGCTAACTTATAACTGACTTTCTTTGACTCCCAGAGCTCGGTCTGCGCTTTAAATGTTGGTTTTTTTTCTTGTATTTTTTGTATTTCTTCTTGTTTGCCTGTATTGGCCTAGCTTTGTGTTTAATATAACCCCCATTCCAGCTAACCGAGTGATGTTGTGGTTGTGCTAATTGCCAATTTGATCATTGGGTAATGTTTCCTGCATTTGATAAGGATGATCAGTGATTGATTGATTGGTTGATTGATCACTTTTAAAAAAGATTCCTTAGATTTGGTTGATCAGATCAGCCACCTTGATTAGGGTTGAATTTCAATGCAATTGGGTTACTCCTTAAGTTTGAATTAGAAGGTAAAATTCATCTAAATTAACCAGCGAAATTTCAAGCTGTAATTACACCAAATTACCTGATGAAATTACAAGGTGTGATTTCACCAAATTACCAAGTGAAATTCCAGGGTGTCATGACCTGTCAGGACACGAACTGAGACAGATATATCCGGCGAAGGTGGAGGTTCGATCGAACACGTGCCCTTGTTTACTGGTGGCGAACCAAGGTGGACGTGTGCGCGTTCGTGATTCTCGAGTGGCGTGATTGCCACGAGATACGGCGACTTGACGAGAAGGTGATAGTGTTTCGGACGAGGGAAGCCTGGGACGAGTAGAGTAGAAGATTCCCTAGGACTCCTAACGAGTAAAGGGGTGTTCGAGAGAAGACGAGAGCTAAGTGGCGAGCTTCCAGAGTGAAGTCCTGAAAGGGACTCTAAGTGGTAGAGGCGACAAGGTGAAGCAAGCTGGAGTATCCAGGCTTGCGCACCGCTGTATTTATACTACGTACATGAAGGCGAGTCATACAGCGTGGAAAGGCAGAGGCTGCGCATCGGCACAAGATGCGTGTACATCCAAGTCATACTGCGCAGCCGAGGCTAACGCGTACACCGAGTCATAGTCCGAGAAGCCGAGAAGGCACACGCGGCCTAAAGCCGGTGGCGAGGAGACCGAGCCACAAGAAAAGTTGGGGGTGAGTACGCGAACTCCCAACATTCCCCCCCCAAAAGTGATCGTCTTTAAAGACAAACCAAAAAAGAAAGACGGTCACAAAAAAAGAAGCAAAAAAAAGTGTACAAAAGGAAAGAAAAAGTTCTATCTAAGTCACTTGGGTGGCGGCCCATTGTCTGCCCAGCTAGTTTCCAGGGGCCCATCTAGCTAACTACTGGTTAACCCTTTCGGGTAGCCCCAACTCGTGTCCCCGAGTTTACCATCCTCGCTCCTCGTCCTTGATCTCGAGGGCGGCCATGTCCTTGTCGAGTTGGTCCTGGGTGGCGTCCCAGGCCCGCTGGTCAAGCCAGTCGAAGAACTGATCCTCGGCGAGGATCTTGTCCTTGATGAGGTCGTAGACCTCTCGGCGGTTGAGGGTTTTGGTGACCCCCCAGTACCCGCTGGCGACTTGCTTCTTCCAGGCGACGATGCCCGCGTCGATGAATTCGCCGACCGCGTCCCCTCGGACCCAGAAGTCGTCCTCCCTCCACTCGATGGCACTGTTGGGCGCCCACCTCGAGTGCTCGACGACCTTCTTGATGGACCAGCTGCAGTACCCCCGCAGGAGGTAGATGGGCTTGGCGCGCATTTCTGCGCCGGTGACGGGGTGTTCCCGGGTGTCGCACCACTTGAAGACTCCTCACCCGGGAACGGCGAGTATGTTCCCCCTCCACTCGCACCCCCAGACCTCGTCTTTTGGCAGGGTGGTGAGGTTGGCGCTGGGGTCGAGCCGCTTGGCGTAGCGGACGGCGTTGTTCTCGTAGGTCCCCACACCAGGGTAGACGGTGTAGGGGGAGTGGGTAGACCCAGAGCGGAAGGCGGGCATGGTGGGCTGGGAGTGGTAGTGGTAGTGGTGGTGGATAGGATGTCTGGACTGGCTCTTCCTCTTGTTCTTTTATATCCCGAGGGTAGAGGTGCGTTGGGGTATTTTTGTCGTAGACCCTCCATGGCGTGCTTGATGTCTGCGAACTTCTCTGCTGATTCCCATGAGTTCTCACTCGAGTCATACCCTTCCCATTTGATCTCGTATTTCAATCCTTCCTTTGTCTGTTGCCATCCCACGATCTCTTCTACCCGGTATTCTTCTTCCCCATCTTCCGTAATAATCGGCGGTGGTCGGGGCTGGATGCGGTTGAAATGATCCTTTCGAACCGGGGATAGAAGTCCGACGTGGAAAACGTTGTGTATCCTCATGGTCTTGGGAAGCTCAAGTTCGTAGGTGTGTGATGAGATTTTCCTTGTTATTCGGAAAGGTCCTGCCTGTTTCCTGTCCAGCTTCTTTGAGGGTCTAGTTGTTTGTATGTTCCGCGTATTCAGCCAGACCTGTTCTCCTACTTCTAAAGCCCGTGGTTCCCTCACATCCTTTGTCTGTTGTTCCATTTTTGCCCTAGCCTCATCCCATACTTCCTTCATATGATTTGCAATGTTATTGGCATGTGGGTTGTTGCTTTGTTCATTCGTGATTTCCCATGTTGGCGATTGTCCATATAGTGTTTCGAAAGCGGATTGTCCTGTTGCCGTGTTGATATGGTTGTTGTGGCAGAACTCCGCCAAGGGTAGCCACCTCGCCCAGTCGTCTTGTTCATAATTGCAGAAGCTTCGCAGATAGTTTTCTAGCCATTGGTTCGTCCTTTCGGCCAGTCCGTCTGTTTGTGGGTGATAGGCCGTAGAGAAGCGTGGTTCGATTTGTAGCCTTTCGTACAAGGCTTTCAGGAACTTGCTATTGAAGGACGGTCCTCGGTCGGATATCGTAATCTCCGGGAGACCGTGGTGTTTGAAGACTTCTCGTGTGAAGACTTCGGCCAGTTCTTCTGCGTCCATACTTTCGTTACAGGGAATGAAATGGGCCTGTTGTGAGAAGCGGTCTACGATTACCAGGATGCTGTCGAAACCTAGGGAAGGTGGGAGTTTCACGATGAAGTCGTAGTTGATATGTTGCCAGGGTCGTTCCGGTAGTTCGATGCTTTTCGGGGGAGTGGAACTGTTTGTTGACTTCGCTTCGTTGCAGGTTCGGCACCCATCTACGTATTGATGTACCTCCTGGGTCATTCCTGGCCAGTAGTACCGTCGTTTGATGATTTCTAGTGTCCTTTCCCTTCCTTGGTGTCCTGCCACCAGTGAGTCATGGTGTGTTCGTAGTACGGCCTTCTTGATTTCTGGGTCTTTTGGTATGATGATTGCGTTGTCATACCAGAGTAATCCTTCCTTCCAGCTGTATCTCCGGAATTGTTTCTGTATACTTGGGGGTAGCTTTTCCTTGTTTTGAGCATTCGTCATTACTAGTTCCAGTTCTTCGTCCTCCTTCTGGGCGTCTTTGATTGCGTTGATAAGGTCGAAATCTAGGGTGGCCTTGAAGCCGTGGAATCGTTCGGCCGCGATCATGATTTGCTCAGGGTTCGGAATGTCTTCGTAGTCTGGACGTCTAGAAAGGGCGTCCGGTTTCTGGGACTGTTTTCCTGGTCGGTAGTGTATTTCGTAATTGAAGGAAGCCAATTCCGTGTACCATCGAGCGTGTTTTCGGTCCATGACTCTCGCTTCCTTCCAAAACTGCAGATTCCTGTGGTCGGTGTATATGTGCACCGGGATTTTTGTGTCCTCGAGATATAGTCGCCAGTGCTTTAGGGATTCTACGATCGCCAGTAGCTCCTTGTTATAAGTGTCGTAGTTTCGTTGTGCCGGGTTAAAGGTTTTCGATAGGAAGGCAATAGGATGTAGTTTTCCGTCTTCCTGGTATTGGCTGAGGATAGCTCCTAGAGCTACGCCTGATGCGTCTGTTTCTAGGATGTACTGTTTATCGGGGTTCGGATGCGCTAGAACGGGTTCTTTTGTTACGGCGTCCTTGATGGCTTGTATGGCTTCCTGCTCGATATCAGTCCATCTCCAAGGTTTCCCTTTTTGTGTTAGATCGTGCAAGGGTCGTGCTATTTCGCTGAAATCTGGGATGAAACGTCGGTAGAAGTTGCAGAATCCCAGAAATGCTTGATTTTGCTTCACGGTCTTTGGGATAGGCCAGTCGATGATATCCTGTACTTTGCTTTTGTCCATAGAAATTCCTTCAGGACTGATGACTAGCCCGACGTAGTCTACTGTGGTGACCCTGAAACGACATTTCTTTGGTCGGACGAAAAGGTGATTCTGTTGAAGCCTTTCCAAGACCTTTCGCACGTGTTCTGTGTGTTCCTCATTGTTTTTTGAGAAGATGAGGATGTCGTCCAGGTAAACGATGACGAATATTCCCCTGAAGTCGGCTAGTATCTCGTTCATGAATCGTTGAAAGATACTCGGCGCGTTCTTGAGGCCGAAGGGCATGACTACGTATTCGAATAGTCCGTCTTTCGTCCGGAAGGCGGTTTTCCATTCGTCTCCTTCTTTGATGCGTACGTTGTTGTATCCCCATCGTAGGTCTAGTTTGGTGAAAACCTTTGCTTCTCGTAGTTGCTCAATTAGATCTTCAGGGAGCGGTATTGGGAATTGGTCGCTAATGGTGATGTCGTTGATCTTTCGATAGTCCGTTACTAGCCGCAGGGAGCCGTCTTGTTTTTTGACGTAAAAACATGGGGCGGTGATTTCTGATTTGCTGGGCCTGATCTTTCCGTCTCATAACTCCTGTTCTAGAAATTCGCGGAGTTGTTTGGCCTGGTCCAGGGACATGGGATATGGTTTTGCCGGTCGTGGGAGTTTTGCTTCTTCTTTAAAGACTATCGCGCAGTCATGTTCTCGATGTGGGGGGAGTTCCTTGAATTTCTCGGCATCGAAGACGTCGTGGAAGTCGCTGTATTCTGGAGGAATAGGGGTTTCATCTGGGGTTTCTCCTGCCGCTCTTCCTTGTTCCGTTCTGAAGCGTATTTCCATGGTCTTCCAGGAAATGTCTGGATCGTGTTCGGTGAGCCATTCCTTTCCTAGGATCGCTTTGGTGTCTCCTAGTGGCATTACGTAGAAGCGGCTTCTGAAAGTTCGTCCCTCTAGATTGAAGGTGATCGTGGTGCGGAATCGTATCTTCTGGGCGGTTTCGTTCCCGTCTATGGCAATAACGGTTCGGGGGTGTGTGAGTTCGATTAGGGGAATAGAGTTCTTGCGTGCATAGGTTATGTCGATGAAGTTTCGCGAGGATCCTGAGTCAATGAGAGTGAGAGTGGGTTCCGTGATTCCTTCGATCGTGATGTAGCAGTGGGGATCATCGTCTGATTTCTTTAGATAGTATACATGCTGGACATCACGATCTAGGGTCTCCTTGCCTACAGACACGGGTGCAGTAGGCTGTATTAGTTTCCCGACTCCGAAGCTGTGGACTCATCATCTTTTCCGGGTTCTTCGATGTGTGCTTCCTTCGCTTTCTCTCTTCGCTTGGGGTCTTCCTTCTGGGGTTCGCTTCGGGTACTTGGTCCTTGGGGTTGATCTTCCTTGTGGTATCCCGAACGGCATGCCCCTATTACGTGTCCTAATCTTCCGCATTTGAAACATCTTCCTTCCCTCTTCCTTCGCTCAATGGTTTCCTTTGGTACGGTCTGGTTCTGGGGTTGTGTTTGTCGTGGATTTGGGACCGTGGCTGCCTTTCCTTTTGTTCAGTTGTCTTCAATGTTTCGAGTGGCATAGAGGATATCGTCAGTGCGGATGGCGTACTCGATCCATTCCTCGAGAGTTAGGGCAGAGACGTCCTGGAGTACTGTCATTCATAGTAACTCTCTCCGGACGGTGTTCTTCAGCCCCGCTTTGAATCGGTCGATGAGTGCTTTCTCGTCCCATTCGAGTTCGTCCATTAGAATTCGAAATTCGGAAGCGTACTCGTTTGCCGATTTGGTCTGTACTAGTCTCTGGATATTCTCGGTGGCCCTCTCTCGTTTGATTGGATCTCCGAAAGCTAGGAGAAACGCTTTTTTGAAGTTCGCCCACGAGGCTATGGTCTCGTGTTCGGTTTCTTCTAGGACTTTCTTGAGGAGGGGTTTTGCCCATCGTGATGCGGGCCCTTCCTTCATATTGGAGAGGGTGGTGGAGATCTTTTTGGGATCTGGGAAGGCTCTTGGGTACTCGAGGAAGTAGAGTTCCATCTTCATCAGGAAGTTTTCCGCTTCGCTGTCTCGCTTCTTTCCTTCGAAGGGTTCCGGTTTCTTGGTCTTGGCTCCTTTTGGAATGCATTCTTCCGGGGAATGAGACCTATCCGTTCGGTCCCTTCTTGATCGTTGTGGGGTTCTGGAGCGAGAGTGGTGACTGCCGGGTGATCCTGGAGGACTTGGTGACCGCTGCGGACGGCGTATGTTTCGTTTGGTAGATTGGTCTTCAGGGGGTTCGGTGAAGGGTGCCTCTTCTATTTTCCAGGTGAGTCGTTCTTCTAGTTGGTCGATTCTTCCATCGAGGGCTTGTACGAGCTCTCGGGTCAACTCCCCGTCCTTCCTTAGTTCGGTTACTGTTTCCGTGATGGACCTGAGGACTGTATTCGTTCCTCGTTGTAAGTCGTTTACCCATGTAGGTACCTCCTGCAGGGTGTTTCGGATGGTTGTTGTCTGGGACTGCGTTCGGGTCCTTTCTTGATTTGCCGCGTTCTGGGCTGTTCGTGTTATTTCTTCTCAGAGCTGTCGCACGAGTTGGGTTAACTCTGTTGCTCCTGTATCGAAAGCTATTTGGCGGTTACGAATCTCTTCGATGTTTTGTGTGATAGCTTCGATGTGTCTTCCGCTTAGGACTTGGTGGGTGACTTCGGGTAATAAGGGGCGTAGGGTGGCTTGCATCAGGGCTACGAATCTCTGGTAGTCAGGGTCGGCTTCCAGAGCGGCTAATTCGAACTCTGGTTGTCGGCGGATTGGTGCTCCATACGGTGGTGGGACGGCTTCTGGAGCCTCCGGAAGGTTGGGCTCAGGGTCAGTGGGAATACGTGCGGCTGGTTGAGGCTGAGTCGGTACTGATTCGTGTTCATCCTCACTATCGCTGAGGGTGAGAATTCTCGGTTGTTCCTGAGGAAGGGGTTCCTCTGGTCCTCTAGGCGTGACCGCTGGCGTATTTCGACGAGATCGGACTGGGAGACGTATTCCCGCGAGGCGATTGTATTGCATTTCTTCTCCTTCTGGGATGAGGATGGATCCTGCTCCCACTGCCATTTCTTGTTCTGGTCCGACGCTCGGTCCGGGGATAACTCGTACCACCGAGGGTTGTTCGATGTGGATGGTCTGGTCTTCTTCTTCAGGTAATCCTCCGGGCATTGATCGCTGTGACGACCTTGAGACCCTTCCCGTGTCGACGATGTCTTGCTCGGTTGGTGTGGTGGGTGTTGATCCTCGTACACCGGCGAATGTTCCTTTGACGGCTGCCACCTGTCTCAGTCACCCGTGTAACACCAGGCCGATGCTCATCACGCGTGTCAGGTGACATGTATCTGATGGGCATCGGCCCACGTACTCCCAACTACGTGTATACACAGGGCTGATCCTCATCGGCTGAGTTATTGATATTTTTTTGTCGCGTCTGGGAAATTGTTTTGTATATAGCTCACTGGGATGTAATCCAAATTGGGATCTGATTGAAGATTAGGCAGTCCAAAGCCCCTATCTACATAGTGTATTAATTAGTTAGTCACCAGAGAGTTCATGGGTAATGTGTCCATGGACAGTAACCACGTGAAGTAACCACGTAAATGAGGGACATGTACTCCAGGACAAGTACATGGGTACTTGTCCAGCAGTTCAAGTACCTGTTAGTGATGTA